>CM040421.1:21458922-21643694 GCA_022702705.1 Papilionanthe hookeriana x Papilionanthe teres
TGGCTTGTGTTCGACTCTTTCGAAATTGCTTGTTTTTGAAATTGGCTCGTGTTCAAAATTGGCTTTTGTTCGAAATTGGCTCATGAATAGTGTGTTTGTGTTCGACTCGAAATTGGCTCGTAAAATTAATTAGAGAAAACAGATGTAGAGTGTTAGATTCAAACTTAATCAAATCTTTGCAAAAGAATGCACAAAATCACATTAACACATGAGTTGTTATGATTTAAATTTACATATAAATATATATAATATATTATTATATAATTAATATATATAACATATTATTTTATAAATAATATATATAATATTTTATTATATAAACAAGCATATGATTTTTTTTTAATTTCGAGTTAAAATGGGTCGAACGTGAGCGACAAAAGAGCTGTTCGTGTTCAGCTTGTTTATAATTAGAGCTTAAAAAATTTAGTAGTATTCGACTCGTTTACTTAACAAACGAGCTGAATACGAGCTGTTCGCGAAAAAGGAGCATTTTTGACGGCCCTATTGTTGGGATCAATTCATTCTCAATTGTTCGTCATAAATAGTGCCTAAAGCTCTTGTTGCATTTCTTGGGATATCCTCCATTGGATGATTCCTTGAGTCAAGTGTAAAATCTCATCTCCTCTAATGAAGATCATCTTTTACCTTTTGCTCCTTTACGACATTAAGAATAGTTGTTAGATGACAATTATCAATTTCTGTCTATCTCTAAGGCAAGGCATCTTATCAACACCTCATCATAAGGTCCTCCTTCCCGTACTATTTCACCATCATCACCTCTTTCATAGTCTCCTCTCAATTCACAAATTTATTACTGAGAAAATTTTGCTATTATCTTTTGATGCTCTCAGTTATCACATCAAGGATCTGAAGACAAATACAACCATTTTCTCAGGTTCCTGTCATAAGAAATATTTTTCTCTCCAGAATTCCCTCGACTTTGTCCTGTGTTGCTGTCAAAGCCTTTCACCTTTGACCTTTGACATGGGCATCTTGATTTCCCCAGCAATTTCATTCTATAACTATTCCCAGATAGTAAAAATATCTACAAATTTCCCTTAATTTAATCTTTTATAATGCTTGTAACCCCAACAGGAGTCATCAAATTTTTATTGTCCCGTAATCATTATGCATACCACTAAAACTTATATACTATTGTTTAGCTACCTTTCCGTGTTATTTTTCTTTAAGGTTATAAATATAATTTTTTATTGATGATCTCTCTCATTATTGTTGACTATTTTCGATGCTTACAAAATCTAAAATTTTTAAAACATGTTTGGGAATCAGATTAATAGTTGCATCAAAATACTTCACTTAATTGGTGGCGACAAATGAAAAAACAATATCCTTCAATATTTTCTCAACAGTCATGGAATTATTGATCAATATAGCTGTACCAATACAACTGAACAAAATCATGTTATCAAATGTAAATAACATCATATTATTGAAACAACTAGTACACTTCTACATATCGCTCATCTACCCTATTATCTATGGGCTCACACCTTACAACATTATATCTAATAAATCTGATGCTTTCCAAGGCAACCAATGCGACATCTCCCGAGCTATTGCTTTATCAAAAGCAACCATCCTACCTGCATCTCTGATATCTAGTTCGTGCTTTCCATGTAATGCACCTACGCCCCCGCAAACCCGCCCCCTTGATCTGTTGTATGTTCTCACCTTCAAATATAGTGATGTGGGGCATGTTGTGCGGGAATTCTCATGACAGAAAGAGCACCCACTTTTTTGCCTAGACCGAACCAACACAGATTTTTTTCATTACTATGGAGTCGGCCGGTCTTCCTGGGCCACTTTTAGTTATCATATACTATATTTTTTGTTTTGATGATGTTTTAGGTTTAGTTTCTGGGTGTTTTCTGTTGGGACAGCCATGGGCGTCTCCGATTTTCTCATCTAGGGCTGTATCAAGGTGTCGGCCGCTTAAGAGCTGCGTCTCTTTTTTTTATTTTATTTAATTTAATGGATATATGTATATTAGTTTTGAAAATAAGATTTTTAAATTTTAAAATATTAGAATGAGAAAGTGACGGATCTCATTCGTTAAGTAGCTTGGATGAACGAGCCGTAATATCGCGAATAACGCATCTCGTTCGAAGAATGTACACCCTACTCGACAATATCGCTCGATCAAATAAACCACAAAATTCATGACATCCGTTCGATCTCGCGAACCTTTATGCGGATCGACAAATTCCCTATTTAATACAAAAGAATTAAATAAGTGCTTATATTATCTCGGTCTTTAAAACTTCCTATGATGCAGTTCTCTATAGTTAATTACCTCTCAAACGACCAAAGTCACTCGAGAAACTCTCGATTTAGATCGGCGGTTTCTATCTTCACGGTGTCGAAAGGTAGGGTTTTCAACGAAATTCTGAGTAGAGGAATCCACATGTGAAAGTGCGCAATGCGAATGCTTATTTCTGAGTCAAAGAGGAAGGTAGTGGATGTCACAGATCTCGAGGAGGACCTCGAGGACGTCCCGCACTATCCTATGGTTGGACTTCAAATTTTGGAAATGGATTTATTTTAATTTTAATCCCGCAAATTAATTATAGAATTACGTTTCGCATAACGTCCCGATTATGCAAACTACTCGAAAAACGTGAGGGCTTACGTCGTATCGTACGACAACCTCGGAAACCTAGCGAGTTAGGGCTTATATCGCACAAAGAAGACGATGCAAAGCCTTAAAAGAATGGATGATGGTTTATGTCGAAGTCCTAGTGCTCATTATTTAAACTCAAGCATGGGTTTGATGATGTAAGATGGCCAGTGCCGCCCACCGTGCTCCAAGCTCCACGTCAGAAGCAGGATCGTAGCTTAGGTTTAAAGTCTTAAGTTAAAGTGAAGCATGCAAGTCGTTTATTATTTTTATCGTAGTGAGTGTATACAGAATCATGCGATGAGTAGAAGAAAAACAATAAGACAAGAACATGTTATAAGAAGCTAAACAAGTAGACATGTCATGCTAAACAGTGAGTATGCTGCTTATGCTATGAAGAATACGCTTATAATCAGTGAAACACGCTGAGCATGAGAAAAGATACGAAATGTAAAACATGCCAAGAAAGATACGTATCGAAAGTAAATGAATTTGTAGCAAGTATGAGTATGTGCTCGAAAAGAAAACACGCCAGTAAAGATAACAGAAAGGAAAGTAAAGATCATGTCACAGAGAGCATCAGTATGCTTTCATTATCCCCATACACATTACACTCGTTTATCATTATTTTTACTTTATATTTTTCTTATTTCCGCAATAGATTTATCAACACTAAAAGAAGCATGAAGTAGAAGTAGTAAGTTGAAAACAACCTACTAAACATGGATGATTACAGGTGTACAAAGAAAGAAAGTCCGAAAACTCAACAAGAAAAACGAAGTGAAAACTGCAAGAAAGCGATGAAAATCACGTAAGAAAAACCAGAAAGTCGGAAAGAAAGAAGTTAAACGTATGTAGAAAACTCCGAGAAAGCTCACAAACGAGAACAAAACAAAACCGTAGAAACCGCAAAAAGACCGCGAGAAACCCACAGACGACCCGCTAAACTCACTGACGAACCATAAGAAAGCCATGCGCCTCTCGGAAAGAAAAGACCCGTAAGTACGGCAGGTGTTTCTGACTCGAAGTCATGCTAACGTCCGGACTCGAGCGTCGACTACTAAACCGACTTTCTCGCGTAGGCGCAATTCTAATCCGACTCGAATAACTAACCGTGCCTTTATGAATCTTCACACATTTCATTTTTGGTTTTCATGCAAGTTAAGATCGTAGGTAGAGAGGCCATAGTAGTAGTGGAGGTAATTTCGTATTTATCAAACATACGTATTTTTTTGTTTTAAAACATTTCGACCACCTGGCCGACTATTCTAATAGTGACTGTGCCTACGAACATTGGACTGCTCGGTAGTAGAACCCCAATGACGGCCGAACGGTTCCGCGATTCCTCCTCTACTCTCTACGTAGCCTCTCGAGTCGCGGCCCCATTCTATGGCTCTCGTAATTTTTCTCGTTTTGCAGCCTCATCCATGTCCCCACCGCACTTACATGACTGTTGATGGCCTCCATATATAACCCAAGGAGGTTATATATGCACACCTACACGTCCCCCGTAGTGTGTGCTTTGAGCGCAAAACAAGCGCGAAACTAGTGACGAGAGATCAGGAAAGGAGGACTGAAAGCGCTCACTTAACACAATTTCGAAAAGAATGAGTCGATTTCCAATAATCGAAAAACATAAGTCACCCCGACTCCCGACCGACCTCACATGTCCCGGAAAAAGGACCTCAAGCGCACATCGACGCTCTCGGAGAGGTGAGGACTAGACCTCCAGAACGCACTCCCTTTTCCCAAATAATCGTAAAATCAATAAAAACATAAAGCAGAAGTGCCACTCGCCGGTCCTAGACTCGTGCCACTAAACCGAGAGTGCTATCACAAAATTCCAAGACTTTGCCATTTTTTTTAAATTCAAAATCCAACTTCCATTTCATGCCACGAGATCAGGCCTTAGACAAGTGTTGAAACAAAGGCCCGCATATATCAATATCAATTTATCAAACAATTGCCAACCTCATGCTCATATATCTCTTTATCAAACCTCAACATTTAACTTTCAAGCATTAAAGCAAATAAGAGATGTTCTTAAATTCTTCCAAACCAACTTCATAAGCAAGATTTTGCTGAAACACTCTAAAAAATTTAAACCCAAACATTCTTGAATCAAGCCTAGCCGTGAGCCACAACAGCCCCAAAAATTAAATCAGTTTAAGAGAACTCCAGGGACCCGGGAAAACCGAAGCAAGAACAAGGGCTCGAACCAACCCAAAACCAAGGAAACAAGAAGGCTCAAAACATACCTAAGCTTTGAATCAAAACAATCCCAACTTAGGGCTAAAACCAGCAGATATTAAAAGAGCCAAGTTCAACCACAACAAAGCTGAAATAAACCCGATTTTAAAACACAACAGCCCCCAATGCGAAGCCGAGGCTAAGGGAAGCTGAAGAAACTACAGAAAACACAAGACCGAGCCCCTCTATGTCGCGGGGCTTGCTGCCGAGCAAAGAAAGATCATAAAACAAACAAAACGAAACAGTCCATGCATCGAATACCCAGGAGGAAGCTACATGAGCAGAAAGAATACCAAATGGAGCCCCCAAACTAAATGCCAAGACAGCCCAAAAAACCGAGAGCAAGAGAAAAAAAAAACAACAGAAACTCAAAATGCATCCGGAGAAAGTAGTAGGGGAGGGGGCTAGGAAAACCGAGCAACGAATAAGGCTCAAAACAGACCCCTAAACCGAGAAAACAAAAGCCTAACGGAACAGCCCTCAAACCTCTTTTAAAGTGGAATAAAATTTGTTTTCAATCAAGCTCCCAATGAGCCAGGATAGGACTTACAGATTTAGCTAAACGTGAAGCTCAAGCAAACACTTCCATACTTCCAATACATCCAAGCATAAGCCCCCAATATATTTCAAATGAAAGTAGATATAAAACTTTCCAAATCGATTCAAGACCTTCCTAACATGCTTTCTTTCTCTTTTTTTTTTTAAACAAAGAAGAAGTAGAAGGAGCAAAAGAGCAAGCCTCACATGTATATAGATTAAGCAAACCATTTCATGCTCCACATTAGATTAGAATAAGTAAAGAAGAAAAAGGAGCAACCACATGCCATATGAAATATTTCCAAAAATAAAAATATGCAACAAGAGTCGAAGAGGATCAGCTAGCCAAACTTCCCACCTAGAAAACTCTTCAAGTATAGCATGCCAAACTCATAAGTTAAAGAGCATTTGCAAGGCAAAGAGAAAATTAGCTAAACACACCTCTTTCCCCACTTCTCCTCTTCTTTTAACAGAAAAAAAAAAACATGAGTTATAATGCCATCAGAGGGGAGAGGGGAGTATTACTTCCCTTTTAAGCATGAAACCATGTCCATTTTAAGGGAAACAACATATATATAGCCTCAAATATAAAAGCTAGAGCTAGAGGAGCTCATACCTCAATGAGAGCTCAAGCAAAACCCACACCACAGCTCAACAACAGTAGACAAACGGCGCAACCCAGGCTCAAAACCAAGTAGCCAAGGTCCACGGGTTTCAGGGAGCGAGACAACAGCACCCTTCACCTCACTCACACACAAGCTCAAGAAGAACCGTGAGCAGCAGGGAAGAAGAAGAGAGGAAGGAGAGAAAAGGGAGTCTTCAAAACCAGGGTATCCAACCCTCAAATTCTCCCCAAAATGGGGTTTAAATAGCAACAGAAGGAGAAGAAGGCTAGCTAAACTCAACAGGCTCAATCCGAAAAGAAGACAAGCCCGATCCATTACCCTGTGCGACCTGCAGGAGAAAACTCGAGAAGAGGAGAAGCAGGCATCGGGAAGAAGGAGCATTTCCCCATTCGTGCCTAGGGACAGGAGCGACAGACGCCGAATGCTCGAAGAGGAAAACCTGCGGCCTCGAGAAGGAGGAGCTCGAGCAGGGTGTCTCGTGAGGTCAATCCCTCTAGCGTGGAGGAGACGCAACGGTCTCGTCTCGGGCGAGACGATACGAGCAAGAGGCGGGAGCTAGGGCTCACGCGACCGAATGGGAGAGAGTCGCGGGAAGGAGAGGGGCTTGGTGCGTGAGAGAAATAAGGGTTTTGGGTTTAAAGGGTTTAAAAAGGATTTAAAAAGAAAATAAAATTTATTTTAATAAAAATAACGGCAAATTTCGCGTCACGAGCCCGCGCTCGAAAACATAGCAAGTTATATGCCTTTTCCAAGCAAATTCGACGTCCCGGACGCAACGGCGCAGTCCGTTTCGCGATCCGAGTTCGTCTGGGCAACCTCGTCGACGGTCGAGTCGAAAGTGCGTCAAATTTGATCTCGTCAAAATTCTGACCTTGATGTCGCTCGTTCTGGCATTCTGACCCTGATCTCGACGGCCGGCGGAGAACTCGAAGACGTCGAGCGCCGTGGCTCGAGGACCTGTGCTCGGTGGTGCGAGAAAACGTGCACGAGGCTATCCTAAGGTCCAGCTGGTCCCATAGGAACTCAATTCGAGTCCTAACGCTAATTCCAACCTACTCGCCGTGAGCTAGAGGTCGGGAATTCCGTCCGGGATTCCAAAAGAGTGTCGAAGTGGTTATGAGCATTCTAAAGCGAGGTGGGTCCAGTGCTAGGAATCTAAGATCGTCGGGGAAGCTCCTAAAGCTAGAACCCTAAATCCTATGAGGAAAACTAAACCTCAACAAAAGTGAGGTCAACACAAGGGCGGTGGTGCTTCGGCTATATCTCGTTAAGAAGTGGCAACTACCCTTGATTTTCCTGTCCTCCACATCCTTCCTTCACTTGCCGCCGTCGCCGTACCTGCTGCAGCCACTTGGAACAACTCTCCTTGGCTATTTTTCTGCAGTCCACCTTCCAAATGCTGAACTTCTTTCTTTTGACTTGCGGCCTCCTTCCAGGAATCCCATTTCCATCTTCACCTTGCCTCCAACACCGCTAAACTACCCTCAAACTCAGCCTTCTATCTGCCCTTGCTTTTCAGCCATCCTCGTTGCTGTCATCATCCTGGATAGCCGTCCCACATTGATACTTGCTACGTGCTTGCTGTCCGGAACCCGCGAAATTGTTTCCTTGCCATTTTCTGCTTGCCAACCATCTCGTCCATCATCCCGTTATCTTCCAAACACTCGCCGATCACAACCATCACCCTGAGATCCACCTTAGTTAAGTTTGTGCTGTCATTTGTTGCAATGTCTGATTTTTTGTGTGTCGTATCTGTTGTTATTTCTTATTTCAATTGTCTAATTGTGATTTCCTATCTGGTTCAACAATAATATTTGGTTTTCCTGTTGTTGTTGATTTATCTACAGTATTATTTGGTATTATAACAAGTCTAATCCTAGTCCTAACTTAGGGTTATCTAAACCCCCTACCTAACCCAAAATTTTTCTATTTACCCAACATCACTCCCATGCACTTTTTCCCACCCACCATTCCCAAACCATAATCATGTCTCCTAGGAGATAAGTGTCAAACACTGATTTTGGAGTTTACCATAGAAGAGATAGTGTCAATTCCACCGAGTGCTACAACGACAAGATGAAATATGTTGGAAAAAATCCATGCAGCGGTCATCGTCGACTGTGGTAGTGAGATCTGAGGAGATGAGCTAGAAGAATATCCAAATATCTTCCATATGGATGATTCAATGAAAAGGAACAACCACGACGCTTCAGGATTCAATATTAGAGGAGGCCGAGAGAGGAAGTCCCTGTTGAAGGATATAAAGACTTAGGAGTGAAAGTGAATATACCGAATTTCAAGGAAAGAATGAATTTGGATGAATTTATTAATTGACTGCTGGCTGTCGAGAGGATCTTTGAGTGACAGAAAAGTGAACCTCGCTGCCATCAAGTTGAAGAAAAGCTCCTTATTGTGGTGGGAGAATTTGTAGAGGGAGAGACAGAGAGGACTAGACAAGATCACTACCTGGTAGAAAATGAAGAAGGCGATGCAGCGACAGTATCTAACCCTAAGGCTGTGAACGAGTCGATTTTGAGCCCATTTAGGAGTGGCTCGAAATCAGATCGATATAAAAAATTATGGATCAAAATTGATAATTGGATCAAATGCTTCAATTTTCGATCCGACTCAGATTGAAACTAATCAATTACGAGACGGCTCAGATCGAAACTTATCAATTATGAGACGACTCGAATTGTAAATGAACCTGCTTGACTTTATTTTTTTTGCTCATGAGTCTGATCAATTCGACTCAAATTCGTTCGATCCGATTCGAAAAAGGATTGATCGAACTTGAAAAATGAGCGAGCCGACTCGAACAAAGGATGGATCCGACTTTAACAAAGGATCAATCTGGCTCAAAAATCTGCTCGATCTTGCTCGAAATTGGACAAATTACAAAATTGCAATTGATAACTATAAAATACACAAACTAAAGTAAGTATAAGTGATATAAAGTAAGATTTGAGCTAAAATAAAACCTCAAAACAAATATAACACCAAATTTTTTTTATTGAAATAGTAAAAAATTTACAAATTACAAAATTATAACTTACAAGGTAAAAAATGTAAGATTTGTACAAATTATAAATTACAATTTTACAATCGATAATTATAAAATACACAAATTAAATTAAATACAACGTAAAATGTTAAAATCTTGATTTCTTTCTTCCTCAAAAGCAAATTTTTCAGTATTGTATTAAAATAAACTTAAGGAAAAAATAAGTTATAAAATATTGGAATATTAGTAGAAAAATAAAAATAAAAAATAATTATTACCTGGATTCTGTACTGGAGTCTAGACTGGGGGCCTAAGGCCTAGGACATATTGCATACCGCATACAACATACCTCGTATTTGTGCAAGAAGAAATAAATAAAGAAAAAAAAAACTATTGCATTCATTAAAACTAGACGAATGCAAAACTCTTGCTAAAATATCCAACCAGCTAACACTATCAGCAAGTAAACACCACAAATAATAAATAATCATGAAAAGAAAAACCAACCAGCCCCAACACTATCAGCAAGGGAACACTCAAACAAAACCAAACAACCAAGGCAAAAAGTTTGCACTTACGGGAACTGGGTGGTATGTATGTAAATGACCCAAATTAGAATGATTAAAATTGTTAGAAAATGATATTAGATCAATATGAGGAACGAACATCTTAAAAAGCCAAGCCAAGCAACATTCTTCAAAAAACTCTTGGCCAGCTCTACCAACATCCAAACTAAAATAACCAACCATCCAAACTAAAATAACCAACCATCCAACGCTATCAAGCAAGTGAACACCAAAGAAGATAAATAGGCAGAAAAAAAAAAAAAAAAACAAACCAAAACATCATCAAGAAGAGAACCCCCAAAATAAAACCAAATAGTCAAGCCAATAATAGTTGGCACTTGTGGGAATTGGGTGGTATGTATATAACTAACCCAAATTGTAACAATAAAAATCGTTAGAAAATGATATTAGTGTAGTATGAAGAATGAACCTCTTCTTAAAAAATCAAGCCAAGCAAAATTCCCGAAAAAACAACCAAGCCAACACTACCAACCAACTAACCCATATTACCAAAGAACCAAGTTAAAATAAATCAACGTATTATTGTCCTCACATCTGAGCTCAGAAATTTTCTAGGCTAAATATAGCCATCTCCATTTAAAATTATCTGGCTAGTTAGTGTGATTTGAAAATATGAATTTAATTTTGCATTATTGTCTTACCGATCAATTTGATAACCTAAAATAGAAGACACTCATTTCTTCTCACAAGCCACAATAAACTTGTACACCAAGTCTTCAGATAACCGGTTGAGTCTCCGCGGCTGGCTTATATCATTGCTCCACCCAAAATACAATTGATTACACAAAACATCCAAACATATCACCAAATGAAAAATAAGTGTAACACTCATTCATTATTAGTAATACAATGATACGAGAACAATAGCTAAAATAAAAAGAAAAAAGAGAAAAACAGAACATCCATTCAAGTTAAAATAAATCAACGTATTATTGTCCTCACATCTGAGCTCAGAAATTTTCTAGGCTAAATATAGCCATCTCCATTTAAAATTATCTGGCTAGTTAGTGTGATTTGAAAATATGAATTTAATTTTGCATTATTGTCTTACCGATCAATTTGATAACCTAAAATAGAAGACACTCATTTCTTCTCACAAGCCACAATACACTTATACACCAAGACTTTAGATAACCAGTTAAGTCTCTGCGACTGGCTTACATCATTGCTCCACCCAAAATACAATTGAATACACAAAACATCCAACCATATCACCAAATTAGATACAAGTGTAACACTCATTCATTATTAGTAATACAACAATATGAGAACAATAGCTAAAATAAAAAGAAAAAAGAGAAAAACAGAACATCCATTCAATGTTAAAATAAAAGAATAAAAAAAGTGTCATTCAATGCCAACAATATGACAATGAGATAACAAGAGAGAAAAAAGTAATCTATAATGAGCGGCCAATAAGAACATTAGAGTCCATTCAATATTCTTAGAATGTCAAATTGAAATAAAAAGATTTATTGTACTAATAAATCAAATACTAGTTACGACTTTGTTGAAATTGCTCTATGAAATTTGAGATCCCACAGTCAAGCTTGCCAGAACACATGCAATTAAATTTTCTTCTGCAAGAATATCAAAGTGAAAATGCAAAAGAAGATAACACACTTTTATAAATTTAAGAAAAGACAAATTCAATAGATAATAAGAAATGTATAACAATGAATAATATAAATTTTACCAAAAGGTCTTTCGATGATTTCTACGGTGCTCTAATCCAATTACCACTGCACTCTAAGACATCCAATTATTTAGGTTGAATTGAGCTTCTCTAATTATTAAACACACAAACTTCTGCACTAAATACTGACGCAGAGACAATTGTTGTGATTGGTGCTGTGAAAATATCTTGTCATTTTTGAAAGAGTTTTGTATTTCAAGGCGGATATTTTCCACCACTCTAAAATTTGGAACTATGAATCATGACATTTAGCACAAACTTTTTTATCTATAACTCAAGGTTAGACTTTTGTGGAAGTAGAAGTCCAGTTAAATTTATGAAACCATATAATCCAGCCAAATCATGAAGTGTACTATTGTGTTGTGTTGTGATTGATGACCCAACTTGAGAGTTAGAGTATATGTTGTCTATCAATAACATAAGAAGAATACATATCAAAAAAATTTTGTTTCATATTATCTTTTCATTCAGAACATCAACACCATAATTTTGAGAGTAGAAATTGTTGATGAAAGCAATTTCATTCTAAAATCCAAAATACAAGCAATTGAGAATAACATAGGACAAACTGTTTAATACTTATCAAAATTTGTCTAAATGATTGTTGTCATTTTAGATATAAAATGAGCATATGATAAACATTTTTTTTACAATATTTTTTTAATGAGTGTTTGGAAGAATATTATTTGTGGTAGGATAACTTGTACTCGAAACATCTCAGTTATTCGATGCAAGACATGAAGCAATTCTTTGGTCTAATCAAGATGATTCCAATCATCCTCAAATGACAAGCATGCATAGTTCAGGTATCTCAAAACATATTCAGGAAATAACTTTATAATAATAAAATGCATAGTCTAACATTTTGTATGTAGAGTTCTAATGTGTTGACACACTAATGCATAGTGACTATGTTGTAGACAAACTAATATGTTTTCAATCTCACTAAAATTTATGCAAGCAACTCGGGGCTCGTTTTATAAATAAGATCGACTCTCTAACCATTTCAATCACTTTATCAATTTCTTTTAAACCATATTTTACCATCAAGTTTAAAATATGAGCAGCGCAGCGAATATGAAATAAATCTACCTTAATGAGAAAATCATACCTTCTAGTGAACTATCATTTCAAATTTCTAGCGATCACATCATTTTATGAATTATTATCCACAACAATGGTGCTAAATTTAGTCTGTAAAGCCCATTGCAACAAACAAAAAAAAAATAAAAATTTAATTTCAAGTTAACTGTATTAAATGTGAAAATCAAAAAATTTTCTTAGAGGAAGATATTCAAAATAGATGGGTTAGTTATTTTGATAAACTTTTTAATGAAGCTTCTGAAAATATGATCAACCATAGTGATCTTAATATCGTTAATAACAATAGTTTATTTATTTATTTTTTGTTATTGCATTTGTAAACATGAAGTTGATGAGGCTTTAAAGAATACCAAGGGTGTATAATCAATAGGACATGATATCCCAATTAAAATGTGAAAATATTTTGGAGATTTGAACGTTTTAGATATCTCGAGTCTATTGTTCAGAGTGTTGGTGATATAGATGGGGATGTTATTAGTAGAGTTCAAGTTTGTTGGTTGAAGTGAAGGAATGCGTCGGGTCTATTGTGTAATAGAAAGTATTGTTCAAACTTAAAGGAAAATTTTATATGGTGGCGGTGAGACTTGCAATGCTCTATGGTGCATAATGCTAGCTTTTAAAAGAGAAACATAAAACAAAGTTAAGTGTTGCTGAGATGATAATGCTTAGGTGGATGAGTGGCTTGACACTTATAGACAAAATGCAAAACGAATCTATCTGTGAAAGGGTTGCTATAGCTATAGTGGCAGAAATGATTAGAGAGAATCGTCCTAGATGGTTTGATCACGTTAAACATCGACCATCTGATGATCCAGTTAGGAGAGTAGTTGTTTTAGATTCTACTTACATAATACATGCAGAGGTAGATGTAAAATGACTTGGGCATATTGTATAAAAATGATATTAATTTATTAGAATTAAATGAAAATGTGACACTCAATAGGACACAATGGAGAAAAAGGATTCATGCAGTCAACCCCACTTAGTGGTATAAAGGATTGTTGTTTTTGTTGTTTGTAATGATTAAATTTTAGGGGCAACTAAATGCATAAAGCTCGAAGTATTGCTATTTATTTTATATTTTTAAAATTATCTCTCAAATATAAAAAATCAAAATAAAATAATGAGTATTTTTTCAATTTGTCCAATTATGATTGTAGATGTTTTGGATTCGACTTATGTGAAGGAAGGCAGAGATTGACCTAAAATGGCTTGGGCATTTTGTATAAAAAAGTAATCTCAGTCTAGTAGAATTAAATAAAAAAGACACTTAATAGGGCACAATGGAGAAAAAGGATTCATATAGCCAACCCCACTTAGTAGGAAAAAGGCTTTTTTTTTGTTTTAGCCATACAGTTGATCAGTTTATCATCACGTATCATCATGTTCACATCCAAATATACCTGTTAATATGTGTCAGCGACATACTTCCTACAAGAAATTATAACATTGCCATTTCAGCTCTCATTTAAAACTTCAACTCCACCATTATCATGAATTATATAGACCTCATTTCCTTCCTCATTATTCATATACTGCCAGCACCAGATTATAATTTCAAGACAAGACAAATATGTTTATGATATACTCTAAAATTTTAGAATAACCAACTATATACTTGTTCTTAATCCTCTGTCATCAGAGCAGGTGACCACCTTAGACTCAACAGTTCTTTTCGACAATCCCAAGTTATATAGGCCTCATTTCCTTCGTCATTATTCATGTACTGCCAGCACCAGATTATTTTTTCAAAACAAGACAAATTTGTTTATTATATATTCTAAAAATTAAGAATAACCACGTATATTCTTGCTCTTAATCCACTGCCCTCAAAGCAGGTGAACACCGTAGACCCAATAGTTCTTTTTGACAATCCCAAGTTATGCAAACATCTTATTGGCATTGTTTAATTTTTAACAATCACGCACCCATACATCTCATGGACTGTGAATCAACTCTGTTAACACATGCATAATACCTCATTTGTAACTTTCATCTTCTCAAACACCTATTTGGTTACATATTGGGAATCTCCACTATCAACCTACCAACTTAGAAAAGGGATTTAACCTTATCTGTATACTCAAATTCTGATTAGGTTGGAGACCCCACAAGATTCAAACTCCCATACAGGATTTTGATCGTTTCTTAGTAACCCTTTCTTCTCATGGAGTGTCAAAATATATATGCTATAACTTGATCATTTACATAAGCAGAATACCGGGCTTAACAGCTGCCACAATATGTGTCATTTACTTAGCCATCTATAACGGGAACTCAATGTCCCAATACTTAATCCTACATATTTTAATTGTATTACATATATGCCTTGGTACTGGCTAACAACTCAGTATTTCATGCCACATTAATCATGTTGAACTAGATTATCATTTCATCCGACATCACATTCTCTCTAAGGAAATATGAGTACTCTGTGTCAATACTTAGGATCAACCGACATATTTTTTTGCGAAGACCTTTTCTACGACTAGATTTCACAAGGTGTTCAACATATTGACGATTCAATCTGGGATCATCAACTTGAAGGGTGACAACAATGGTTTCAGCAAGCCACTGGGTAAACAATTGTTTTTTTCCTTGTGAGCTTGAACCTTGTAATAATGTTTCTCATATAATATCCTATAGATTAATATGGTTTAATAAAAAATGAAATGCTACTTTTCAGCGGACTTATGACTTCAATAGCCTGTTTTCAGTTTCATCTTCCTTTTGTTCATTACTGTTGTTTCTTAGTATTTTTCTTTCTGCTTTTCTGTTGAGGTCATTAAAGAGAGCTCTTGATAGAAGATTATATCTTCTCCTATATGGTAGCACATATGGAGCTCCTAGCAAGAAGCCTGTATGGCATTTTCCAGAAAAAGTTTATGAAAATGAAGACACAATGAGATTGGTAAGATTTAAACAATTCATGTACCATAACTTAATCTTTGTTGTTACATTGTTTAAAAGATGAGGATGATGATAACTTTCTTAATGAAATTTGTTGCAACAGGAATAGCCTTAAATAGTTTCTACCATTGATATATTTTTTTCCGTGTTAGTGTGCCGAATCAGCATTAAAATCTGTACTTGGTGGGCTTGATCATACTTATTTTGTTGGGAATGCTCCTTTTGCGCACATGACCATAGGACCAACAGAAAACTCCCCTCATTCTCCATGCTTCAAGGTACCATACACTCCTTTTTTTTAAAACTGTAATAGTGTATTGTGTCAATTTTTAGAGAATATATTTTAAATATTTTATATAAATGGACTATCATATTAACTTGCCTACCTTTTGCAATTTTATTTCTTTGTGCTATGAAGATACTGCATTCTCATGCTTTCAGCTGTTGGCTTGGGCATTTTTGTAAATTATCCTTAATTTCTAGTTGGTTTCATGGCTCTTGAAGTTATGACTAGTTGTTTGCTTAAACGCATGCCTTTTGCGTGGTTGTTGTGAGATCCTTGGCGGAAGAGAATCGGCTTCCTTGTGTAAAATTGTATTATTTTGTGCTGCAAGCTACCAGTGCTTGAAAATAATGTGGACCTCAAAATATTCATGTTTTTGTACATACTTTATCTTATTAAAGGGGAAACTATCATGCTGGTCTACTACTATTTGTGTTAAAATAGTGTGGGCCATATATTTTGGCACTTATTTTGAGATGCATTTTGAGCCGCCTAACATTATATCTGGAGTTATTTTTATGCAAAGGCCAACTATTGCCACTTGTAAGAGTTTTAGTAGCATAATCCCTTTAATTCTGAAGAAGATCAGTTCTAACATTGCGAGTGTCGTTTGGTGCCAAGTAGACAACTTGTGAGTTGAGCCTCAAACACTCTAACATCATGTTCAATTTTTAGCAAAATTGAGATGCCTAGGTAGTTGAGATTTCCTCCTTAACCCAAAGCACTATATTTGAACCTAGGCCATCCTAAAAAGTTGCAAGCTAGAAACCAAGCCTTAATCAAGTGGAGCTAGAGTGATTTTCGAAGTCTTTTGTGATCTTGATTAATTTGTCATCCAGTTTATCGAGCTCCATTTTTTATTTCAAAATATGTCCAAGCTTTGTTGGAATTTTTAAGTTCTTCCTGAGGTTGATAGGTTAGTTACAAGTCTGAAGGTCTTTCTCAAAAAGGGTTATGGCATTGTGGCCAGCGAAGAAATAAAATATAGTCTTACCATGCCTCTGTTGCTAGAATTGTATTAAAAAACTTCACGAACCAAGGTGTGGGGATTTCTATAAATAAAAGATTGTGAAAATGAGGAGAATGGTGATGACATTCGGACCAAGTTAAGCCTGTACCAATGAGAGAAATAAAGAAAATCCATCTTGTTATGCTTCATTTGGTAGAAGCGGTTATGGGGGTCCACGGGCAAAGGAGTGGGGGTTCTTTATTACATAAAAGGTGTTGAAAGTGTGAGAATGGTAGTGACATTTAGAACTAGTTGAGCTACTAACAATAAGAGATAATCATGAACGCTATTCACCAACACTTAATATGACCATTTTGGAAGTGTTTGACAGACATGCAGTGCTCATGGGGTGTAAAGTTCAGAAACTAACTACCCTTTGTTAGGGAGCCTCAAAGCCAAGCTTTCATGAATCTAGTGGGCTTGAAGGACATTCAAAATGTCCACGACAAGATCACCTTTTCAAAGACTATCGTGAAGTTGATTGTAGGAAATGGCACTTTGACCCCTTTATCAGACCTTTTGAGCAGGTTGTTGATGTGAAAATAGAGAATAAAGGTGGAGAAGAAGGCTTGAAGGTGAGAATAAAGTGTTTGTCAGCCTTGCCTTTTTTGTGTTACAAGTGCCGAGGGACAACTAAGCCGTACTGTCGTGCCTTGACATGACTAATCTGACTTCCACAATTCACGCAAGGTATCAGTCAATGGATTTGTCCTTTGGATCTGAGCACATGAAAGATTTTATTGTTTAGCCACCTCTTCTTCCCTTTGATTAAAAGTGCTGACCACACTAGTGTTTGAAAATTTGAATTTATGAATATGTATCTGTTGTGCAATTTAGGGCGAACAAAATGCAAATCCATAAGAAGAACACAGAGATTTACGAGGTTCGGCAAAGATACCTACATCCTCGGGAGCAGAGCGGCGAATTCACTATTTCGAGTTATAAGTTCGGTTCAACACACCCATGGGTTACACATCTATTTATAGAGAAAACCTACGGATAAATTACTAACTACCCTTTTTTAGGGCGCCTCAAACCCAAGCTTTCATGATTCTAGTGGGCTTGAAGAACATTCAAAATGTCCATGACAAGATCATCTTTTCAAAGACTATGATGAAGTTG
The DNA here is from genome assembly GCA_022702705.1 of Papilionanthe hookeriana x Papilionanthe teres. Lineage (NCBI taxonomy): Eukaryota > Viridiplantae > Streptophyta > Magnoliopsida > Asparagales > Orchidaceae > Papilionanthe > Papilionanthe hookeriana x Papilionanthe teres. The sequence continues at coordinate 21,476,689 of CM040421.1, forward strand.
GTTGTAGGAAATGGCACTTTGACTCCTTTGTCGGACCTTTTGAGCAGGTTGATGATGTGAAAATAGAGAATAAAAGTGGAGAAGAAGGCTTGAAGGTGAGAAGAAAGTGTTTGTCTGCCTTGACTTTCTGTGTTACAAGTGCTGGGGGGCAACTGAGCCGTACTTGTGGTGCCTTGACATGACTAATCTGACTTCCACAATTCGTGGAAGGTAATCATTCAATGGATTTGTCCTTTGGATCCGAGCACATGAAAGATTTTGTTGGAAGCCAACTCTTCTTCCCTTGAGTAAAAGTGCTGACCACACTAGTGTTTGAAAATTTGAATTTATGAATATGTATCTGTTGTGCAATTTAGGGCGAACAAAATGCAAATCCATAAGAAGAACACAGAGATTTACGAGGTTCGGCAAAGATACCTACATCCTCGGGAGCAGAGCGGCGAATTCACTATTTCAGAGTTATAAGTTCGGTTCAACACACCCATAGGGTTACACATCTATTTATAGAGAAAACCTACGGATAAATTACTAACTACCCTTTGTTAGGGAGCCTCAAAGCCAAGCTTTCATGAATCTAGTGGGCTTGAAGGACATTCAAAATGTCCACGACAAGATCACCTTTTCAAAGACTATCGTGAAGTTGATTGTAGGAAATGGCACTTCGACCCCTTTATCGGACCTTTTGAGCGGAGTTGTTGATGTGAAAATAGAGAATAAAGGTGGAGAAGAAGGCTCGAAGGTGAGAATAAAGTGTTTGTCGGCCTTGCCTTTCTTGTGTTACAAGTGCCGAGGGACAACTAAGCCGTATTGTCGTGCCTCGACATGACTAATCCGACTTCCACAATTCACGCAAGGTATCGATCAATGGATTTGTCCTTTGGATCCGAGCACATGAAAGATTTTATTGTTTAGCCACCTCTTCTTCCCTTTGATTAAAAGTGCTGACCACACTAGTGTTTGAAAATTTGAATTTATGAATATGTATCCGTTGTGCAATTTAGGGCGAACAAAATGCAAATCCAGAAGAAGAACACAGAGATTTACGAGGTTCGGCAAAGATGTCTACATCCTCGGGAGCAGAACGGCGAATTCAGTATTTCAAAGGAGTTACAAGTTCGGTTCAACACACCCATAGGGTTACACATCTATTTATAGAGAAAACCTACGGATAAATTACTAAAGCGCCCTCGCTCCACCCTACCTACTAAATTCCAAGATATACTTCTTTTCACTAGGAGACACACCTATTTATTCCAAGAGACTTCAAATTTCCGGTATATGAGCCATACCTAACAAATCTCCACCTTGGCGAATATCCAACCCCTTAGGAGAAATGCATCACCCGGTATATGAGTCATACCTAACAAATCTCCACTCTGCGAATATCCAGCCCCTTAGGAGAAATGCTTCATGGAGTTTCTTACACCATAGTAGGTTGGGCAACCAAGCCATCTGACCTGGCTTGGTCAACCGTGCCATCTAGCACCCAAAGCACCTTTCTGTTCGCACAAAAATTCAGCCAAACTATTGCGAACACCTTGCCCAAAGCCTTCTCCTGTTCGCGTCAACGCCTCAGCCGAACTCCACTAGTCGCAACACCTCCTGCGACAAACTTGCGAACTGTGCTTTGCTTCTTCGCGATTAACCTGCTGCGATTCACCTGCCGCAAAATCACCTGCAACAAACCTGCGAACTCCGCTGGTCGAACTCCTCTGTTCACAAAACCAGGTTCCTATTCACTGGAACCAAACTCTACCTGTTGCAAAGTCACCTGCAACAAACTTGCGAACACAGCTGACCAAACTTCTCTGTTCGTAAAGCATGGTTCCCAAACTCCACCTGTTGCAAATCCTCATGCGAACAAACCTGCGAACTCCGCTGGTCGAACTCCTCTGTTCACAAAACCAGGTTCCTATTCACCGGAACCAAACTCTACTCGTTGCAAAATCACTCGCAACAAACTCGCGAACTCGCTCGCCAAACTCTCTCGTTCGGAAAGCATGGTTCCCAAACTCCACCTGTTGCAAATCCTCATGCGACAAACTGACGAATTTCGCTGGCTCCACATGCCGCAGATCCTCATGCGACAAACTGACGAATTTCGCTGTCTCCACATGTCGCAAATTATCATGCGACAAACTGGCGAATCACTGACTCCACCTGTCGCAAATCCTTATGCGACAAAATGTACCTCGCCAAACCGCGAAACTGTACCTCGCCAAACCGCAAAACTATATCTCATCAAACAGCGAACTGTCGCACCTGCTCCGCCTCCTCTGCTAGCTCGGAACTTTTGGAAGTCTGCTGTATTCGTTGAACTGTTCCTGCTCGCCGCTCTCGATCGAAATGCCGAAGTGTTCCTCCGATCTGTTCCTGCGAGCCATATGCGATTCGCAAATGCTTCCCTCGTCGAACTCCTCGGCTGCTCCTTCCCGCGTGAAGCCTCCTCCTTTTCCGCCTCAGCTTTCCTGGGATAACAAGGCTTAATTAACTGTCTTAATTAAGCTTGCCTTAATTAACCCCTTGCCTTGATTAAACTTCCCATAAAAGCAATTTCCCTTCCTATAATGATTAAGCGGAATTAAGTCTGCCTAAATTAAGCTGCTTGCAGACCTTCCTGAAATCAAAGGGAATATTCCGACTTCCTTTTCCAGCACTTCCTCCCGTCTCCAGAATCTTAATTAAGCCTGCCTTAATTTACTGTGTTAATTAAGCTTCCTTAATTAACCCCTTGCTGGATTTCCTTGTTTGAACTTTCCGTAAAAGCAAACCAGATCCCTTCCGCGCCGCTTCCAGCGATCCCGATCCCGAAGGAATATTCTCACTGCCTCAGCCTTCCTTCCGTCCCGATCTCCTTCCCGCAAACGATCCTGTCGCGTGAAGCCTGAATCTCGTAGCCCTGCCGTCGCTCCAGACTGCACGCGCGACACAATTCCGGGCCAATGTCGCGCGCCCTGCAGTAGCGATCGAACTGCTCCGCCTCGATCGCTGTACCTCCTTGAACTGCTCCTGCGACGAATATCACGCCGCTGCCTGTCACGCGTGCTTCTCATCACAAAACCGACGAACTCCACCTGCGTCGCGTGAACCCGCGATGTTCCTCCTGCAGCACCTCGCCGAACTCCCGAACCCGCTTCTGTCCGGATTCGGAATTCCTCCTGCGGCAGTGCCGAATTATCCCGCCGGAACCGAACTAGCCGTGCTGTCGTGCCTTGACATGACTAATCTGACTTCCACAATTCACGTAAGGTATCAGTCAATGGATTTGTCCTTTGAATCTGAGCACATGAAAGATTTTATTGTTTAGCCACCTCTTCTTCCTTTTGATTAAAAGTGCTGACCACACTAGTGTTTGAAAATTTGAATTTATGAATATGTATCCAATTATTATGGGGAGTTTATCCTACTTTTATTAAGGCCCAAAGTTTCCTATCATTGACTAAATGCAATTAATAGCCAAAGAACTTTTCCCACTTATAGTAATTTATCTCACCATCCAATACAGATTGACAGGCGCGTGCTGACTATATACTGATGATTTGGATCAAAGGAATGGTTACATTGATTGAACTTTCATTTGTCATTTTACATCTCTATTAAGTAAAAAAACATGGATATATTCCTAGAAGAAACACATAAATTTATTATGACCTAAAATTTAACTTCCATAGTACATAATTTGGCCACTTTATGCTGATTATCTTAAAGACATTTCGTACAAAGCTTGAAAGATAAAAAAAATTCATACACCTATATGGTTTTGAATATTTTTATCCCCTGGCTTTATATTTAGGATTAGAATGCCATGTGCCATTATGGTTAACAAGTCCTTAGGCTTTATTGAATCAACCAACAACGTAAGTCATAATCATCTTTACTCTATACCTTGTCAAAGTGTTGTGTTCAATGTACGTGGAAGGTATGCGATTTGGCTTATTATCTTTACCGTGGAAAGGAAAGATCACTTACTATATTTTTAGCTGGGACATTGGCATAGGTCTTCTTTACCAAGGCCTCATGAGTGTGCTCGTCAGCTTAGTGGTACTATTTGTTGGGAAGGGTTCCTTTTTTTTCTTTTTTCTTTTTTTTTGGTTTTTATTTTTGTTATAACGGACATTGACAAGGTGAGCCGCTTCCTTGTAAGCCGGATTGCCTTCCTAAGGATTTGTTGTTTCAAAATGTTCATTATTTAATTCTCAGCTTGATGTTTCTCTCATGTCACTATCCGGGAAGGCTATCAATCCTCTTCTATAATCGGATAATGCGTTGACATTGAATTAAAAAGTGGTTTGGCAACTACTAGGTTTTGCAGTTTGGTTTTGGAAGCGTTCAATTGAAATTTCTGTTTGGAAAACCACATTAGTTGCACCTCTGTTGCTTTCACTTGGTCAAAATGACCAGTGACGTGGTTGAGAAGCTCATTGCCTGATTGAATCTTCGGATCCCTTTGAGTTGTGAGCTGTCAACAGCATCACTTTCATCATTGAGATGATTATTTGCTAAATATGAAATCAAAGTTCTATTAGTCCCACCATAGTTAAGAGCCTGAAGGGCTTACATTTGATGCATTCATGTAGGTAAGGCATCAACTAAAGAGGCCCCCTATGCATAACTGAAATGACACTAGTCAAATCGTCTTGTAGTTGACTTGTACTGAATCAATATAAGAGGAACCTCCACAACTTGATATGGACCATATGGGGAGACCTCATTGCTAATTGCAATGGTAGCAGATGCAATCACCTGCAGAGTTGGCATCAAGATGACTTGGGCTTTGGAAAGAAACGATCAGCTATGAAGAATGCCAAGTGAGCAGGGCAACTCCCATGCACATAGTGGGTACTTATGCAACACGAGTAGCCTTGAGATCCATGGGGTGCTAGAGGGGCCAATATGTTTTCTTTTGTTTATTATCCTCGCATGCGTTGTAACAGATTCAAGGTCCTTAGAATCCATGGCCTTATTTTTGAACGGATATGGAAAAAGAATTGTAATGAAGCCAAAAATCCAAGAATATTCAAATTGTTTCCAATTATTTCTGAATCATAAATAGAGTAGGAAGCCAAGGAGATTTGATGTAAGCCGCCAATTTGGCTGCAACATTTTGTAGCAAGTGCAACTAGGAATTGAATGTTGATTTAATCTTTCAAAAGAGTATTGGTCACCATGTGTAAGAGAGTCCCAAGTGAAAGTTACCCAAGCTGCCTTCATAGTTCCGCTGCTATGCAGTTAATTATTATATTGGTGGTCCATTGCTAGATCCCACGGATCACAGCCTTCGGAGCAACAATGACTCTCTCAAAGGTTGATATATGGTGCCCCTACCTTGTAGCTTAGCGGAGTCCAATGGTCCCTATAAATACCCCATACAAACCTTTTCCGAGAGAGAAAAAAAATGGAAAAGTGAAGGCTTCTACCCGTCAAGTTTATTGTTCTCACATTCTCCCGTCTTGTTTCCAACGTTTTCTCTTCTAAATTCCATAGTTTTATCACTGAAGTATCTCCTTAGACTAAAGAAATACGTAACTGATGCTGTACTTTTCAACTTCAACAAGCTGTTAATATTAGCTCGTATGCATAGCATATTGGCTGGAAACAAAATAAAGAATCCCAAGACGTCGAGTTTGAGTGACACTTTGCCCTAAAAAAAAGAACAAAAGGGTTACTATTTTTGCGACAACTGAAGTTTTAAAAATGTGGCAAATATGAATAAACTGCATCAGTTATCTGGAATTATATAATATAGATTTGCCAATCATCTGTCACTATTATTGCAATTTTGCTACTTATTATCAAATCACAAATATATTTTAATCCATAAACTTCCGTTAGGCGGTGATTCACAGAGTCCCAGAGTTAATAAAGCTCTGAACTATTTTGCACGGCAAGCATGTCATCATAGAATAACTGGCACAAAGTAACCTGTGCCTGTTGCTCCTATATTGAAGCTGTTTTTCATTTATTATTATTTTCTTAAAGAAATTGTTTTTTCTTCTTGACAGAGATTTTTTTTCAAATCTCAAGTTATTGGAGTCACAAAATTACAAGTTGGGAAGTGTGATGATTATGTATGGGTGACGAAGGATGAATTGATGGAGTATTTTCCTGACCAGGCTGAATTCCTCAACAAGATGATCATCAGTTGAATTTTCCCTTAGCAGTTGTTTTAAGGGTTATTCTTCCAAGCTGTTGCCATTATCGAAGGGTTTGGGCTTCTTCAAAATAGGGAGTTTCAGGCCTATATATTAATAATAAATATTTTCGAAGGTTGGATTGTATGTTCTCAAAATTCCTGTTATTGGTCAGGTTGTTGACGTAACATTTTGTGATCCCACAACTTTTAAGTATGCAAACATTATGAGTAAACATTATTATTATTTTGCGAATATTATATATGCAGTATCCAATTCTTATGTATTTACATATCTCACATCTAACATAGCACTTTGATGTTTCAAATTTGCTAAGAAAGGTGGATATCACTTTTAAAAGTTAGTAATAATGTAGTTTGTGATCTCCGAAACTTAAACTAATCCTAAATTCATGTGCGCAACTTAGTAGAGAATGTTGGATTTATAACTAAATATATGGGAGATTCATGGATTTGGTGGACTTTTAAACAGAGATAAAGCGACATTGTAATTTACTCAAAATATTGTTAGTATTATTAATATGTAATCAATTAATTAGATAGAATTATATATTACTTTTCATAAAGATAACAAGCATGCTGCTCCTACTTATGGTAATGAGTGATAATAGGGCAAGCTAGCTCAAGTCAAATGATTACCTTCTACATCTTTGCTTAATCCCAAAGTTTCACCACCTCCATTTCCCTGCTACAAAAGCTTGGCCAACTTTACTGGAAACCATTCTGGGTTTTCGCATGGCAACAATACCAGCTTCTACTTCAATGGAGGTTCCCTCCCTCATTCTAGTTTTCATAAGTTGTTCTATATTTGATTTTTGGAAAATTTACATGCATAGCACACAATTCTTATGTATTTACATATGTAACACCTAAACCTATTGATATTTACATTCGTAATACATTGGTGTTATAAGTGAATGCTTGAAAAATTGTATTTTACTTTTAAAAAATTAGTAATAGGAGATATTTTTGATGTGTTGTTAAGGACTTGAGTGGTATGTTGTATGTAATATCAAATTTTAGGTGTTAGATATGTAAATATATAAAAAATTGCTCTGTATGTATGTAAATGCCATTTGATTTTTTCTTCATAAAATTTACAGAAGAATATGTCAGTTGATCTCTGTTTTTCCTATAATAAAACAATAGATATAACAAAATGTACCTTGATTGCATTTTTACAATAATTTTATTAATAACGCTATACATTTCAATTATTTTCACCTTAGCAAAGCCATTTATCGTTCTAAATATCTCGAAACATTCAGAAGATTGAGCTCAGAGTTAGCTTGCACTGCAAAGCATGTGAGAGAACTGTTCGTAAAGTACTCTGCCGGTTAAAGGGTAAGCCATTTTTCTTCATATCGTTCTTTTACCAGCCCTCATTCCTTTCCTCCATCACGTAAAATCATGCAAAATTCGAAATATGATGATATAAATTGAAGTATTCAGATACTATTAATGTTTATAGTGTGCTAATTTCCTGCTATGTATGAATTGGACCATTCAACAGGTGTAACCTGTGTCGAAGTGGACATGAAATCGAGCAAGGTTACGGTTTTGGGTTACATTGATAAGGATGCAGCCATGAAAGCAGTCCGGAGAACTGGAAGAAGAGCAGAAGTGTGGTCAAATAGCTGCCACAGGTGCTGTAATTCAGTTACAGACTTCCCTCAAGGCAGGCTTAAGTGCATATTTTGGAAGTGGAAGAAGAGGAAGGATGCAATTATTCATAAGCTGGTTTAAGTTTTCCTGCCTTTGTTGAAGATCAAGTGCAGGTGCAGATGCTTACTATTAATTGACCACCAATTCGGTTGGATCAAAATTAGAAGATCAATTAATGGTGTGTTAATGAGTTGTCTGCCTGCAATGTGTACCTGCTCATAAATAATCGATATTAAATACGTTAAAACATTTGATAATAATATAAAACCTCAAAATTGTTAAACAAAATAGTACAAGAAGAGTCTTCTAACATCAGCTCATTTTTAATTATTGGTAGTTTCTCACTGAGTACTCTTATGATGATGGATTTAAGTGGAGCCTAAATTTATAAACAAGTTGAACTCGAACAACATTGTGCTCAATTGAGTCCGGCTTGTTTTGACTTAAATTAATTAAGTAATAAATAAAAAATAATACTGTAATACTTTTATGTTAAATCTTTATACTGTATTTAAAAATATTAAATTTAATTAATTTTTAAATAATTTGAGTTAATTTCTGGCCAAATATGAGCAGTAACTAAGAAGTAAATTCGAATTGAGTCAAACACTAATATGCTATGCATTAGTCATTTTGAATATCATCCTATTTCGAATAAAAAAAAAAAAAAATCAAATGAGCTTAATAAGAACAAACACTGGGCTTGCTGAAGCTGGGCATACAATCCTACCCATGCATAGATCATCTTCAAGTCTTTCAAATAGCATCCGCTAGGTATAAGCGAGTCAAGTCAAGCTTGATCGAGTCACTCTTAATTTGAGCTTTAGTTTAATTAATTAGTTGAGTTTGATCTAGAGCTAGACTTAAATTCTACAAATTCTAACACCTCACTTATTATTAAAAAGAAAAAATAATAATTTTAATTCAAGCAATAATTTAAAAAAAATGGCAAAAAGAATGGACTATTACGTAATAAATAATAAGAATTATTTAAAATAAGAAAGTATTATATATATATATATATATATATATATATATTTCTTAGTAATGTACATTGAAACTCAGGAATTTTATTAAATTTTAAACGCATTGTTTGCTTTATTGTATTGTATTTTGAATCCAAATATACATTGTGAACAACACTCAATAAATAGAGCGTAAACCGAGAGAAACATAGTGAAAGAGAAAAGAGAGAGTGTGTGCACACTAACACTATGGGTTTGATAGAGTAAATTCAACAGTCATTTATTGTAGAAATGACCCCTATAAATTGTGGGGTTTACTAATGCATGATTACATGTTGGTCTTTGTTTTAATAGAGGCGTTACAATATATTATGACACATTTTCATATTCATAACCGACTCTGGTACCATTTCGTATTCATAACTAATCTTAGCATTGTTTCGTCTTCATAACATTTGAAGAAGTGCATCTAATGACCTGTTAAGCCTATCACGCTGAAGGATGAAAGTCAGACTATTGAAAGGTCGTCGGTCGGCCCTCTCAAGAGAATTCTGAGGAGAGGTCCTCTTGTTGTAGGATGAACTGGGCTGTCAGGCAAAGGGTGTAGACAATGAGCCTTCTCAAAAGGTCAAAAAGGCGGGGGTCTTTTTGGCCACTTTATGAGGAGTTTCAGAATCAGCTGAAGGAGCTCGTCATGAACGATTGTTCCTCAAATTGGGCTCCTATTTCTTCGTCGGTTGTACTTTCGTTTAGTCGACTCAAAATTCCAACTGAAGGAAATGATACTTGATGTTTTCGTCTTTTGACCATTTCGGTGCAGTATCATTTGGTATTTATCAGTTGGACCCATTGAAATTCCTCTAGATTCATGTGGACATATTATTGATGCACTGTGTATCCAATTTTGTGTTCATTCATTGGCTCAACTGATTTATTACATCCTCAGGCCGACTCAAATCTTTGATTCAAAATTTGATGAACTATTAAAAATAAAACGTAGGAATATTCTAATACGACCCATAAAAGGATGAGCTTGAGAAATATTGAATTTATTATTATATCAGTAAATCATATGAATGATTGAAAATTACACAAAATTTAAAACAAATCCAATAATTTTAAGCTCTTCTTCATGCAATCTGTATCATGACATGCTGATACAAATTTTATTTAAAAGGATCTAATAGGAGGCGCTTTGAAGTAAAAAATATTTGGAATAAAAGATTTTAATTAAAATCTAATAAAGCATGTTTTCCTATTTATTTATATAAAATTTTATTTATTAGTGAAGTGTTCTGTTAAATTTAAAATATTAAGCCCCTACTGTCATGTTTTTTATAAACAATAAATAAATAAATAAATAAAATAAGAACTTCGCTTCTTCCTTCTACTCACCTTGTGATTTTATACATGTTTTCTTTATTTTCTTAGAAATTCTCTCTCTCTCTCTCTCTCTCTCTTATTTTAGGGAAATTTAAATTCATGCCACACAAGTATTATGTATTTACTAATCTAACACCCAAAGTTCGATATTTGATTACATTTGATTCAGTATTGATTGTGCATTCAAGATTTGATATCTGGTTGAATTCGATTTTCAGTTTATTGAATTTTAAATATTCATTGAGATTTCACATATGGTTTTCACTGCGTTTCATTTGAAAGGATATATATTACATTTTCAATGTACATTATGCTTTCATTTAACATTTAAATAGTCATTCCTGTAGTTGTAGTGCACAATTATAGCAATTATGGTGCATATGTAGAAAGCCTCGTCTGCATCATAAGGTGAGCCTATGTGACTCAAGTTTTATTCGAGCTTAATAATGAGTTATGGAGTCCCCTGTGAATCTCTTGTAGCTCTAATTTGTATTCAGCTTTACTCTCTTGAGATGATTTACATAACAATACTAAATCTTGATCATGTTCAAAATTCACAGTTTAAGAACTTTGATTGCATTTTAGTAATTTATATAAATGACCTCAAAATATTTATTTGTTTGTAAGTTAATTTTCAATGTATTTTTCCGTTGAAATTTGAATTTGATTTCACATATTCCCAAGACAAACATATGCCTATAAAGAAAAACTTAATGCCTTGTCTTTTAAAACCAGATGAACAAGATGTTAATAAAGCATCAGCTTGGAGTCCTCATGCTTCTGCTGGGGCAGTAGAGGAGGAGACTCACTGTCTAGAGCCAATTCCTCGGGCATTCTTTTGGAGGGATTGTTAAGAGCTATCACTCAGATAGATCATGGGGGGCTTTCCTTTACCCAGTCAATCCTGCTCAAAATGCTAGGCGTCCCCACAGGCAAGCCACTCGTAAATGAAAAGTGAAGCCAATCTCCCTCTGCCAAGTAAACTCGTTGCTACCAATAATTTACTTTATTAATTTGTGGGCCGACAAGAAGTGTACCAACCTGTCCGTCCCGACACGGAAGGGGAACAGATAGTTGAAAAGCTCGATCGAACAAAACATTTGTTTAGGATTTTATTTGGCACCGACAGTATATGACCAATGTCGTGATGATCTCTATAGCTAGCGAAGACGGAACTGATCCTTATAAAATAAAATGTCATTGCCATAAAGCGAGGTTGCTGTATCCGCCTCATTAGTAACCTGAAGTCTGATAGAAGTGTCGAAGACATGACTTTGTTGAGATTGGTGGTTCAAGGAGACTGATTCGAAATGCTTGGGAGAATACGGAGGAGTCATTGAGCGATCACCAAAGTGTAGAGGAAAAAGTCAAAAAGTTGGAGAAGGAAAATCATAGAGAAAGCGTGGTTACTGTTTGCTGATCCTTTTATATTGAAATGACCAATACAGGGATTTAAGTGACCAATCATTCCCACAAAAAAATGACCAATAAAATCAAGAAGACAAAAAATAAGAAAATAAATATATTTATTGCAGGATAACAAGTATTACGATGTAGTGCGAAATATGTTAAAAGAAACAATATTTTTTATAAGGGGATTGGTAGATATACCCTAGCCGAAATAACCTTTTATGCAAAAAATTTCTTCCAGACCTAAACAAATTCATCAGATCTGACTCAACCTGCGCCTAAAAAACTAGAGATCTCTTCCGAACATCAGAAAACTCCTAACAAAGGATTATCACAATCTCTTTCACTTTTGTCAAGCAAGTCAATATCTACGATTCTTCACATCCCGTTGAATCCAAACCGACCAAATGAAGGAACTTTTACTGCCATATTGATGACGAACTAACGAAAACAGGTGATAGCTGTGGATGCACACTTAAAACTACTTGAGTAGTCTGATCGATCAAAGGATTTTGCCCCATAATAGGCGATCGAACGATCAAATCAATGAACAAACCAGTCGGGTGAACATCATCCAGCACGGTGCCTAAGAGTGAATTAGACGAGCCCACCTGATTGACATAGATAAGTCTTTTTCTCTTCACAATGACTTTCTTTTTCTTCTTGCCTGCATGCCGATTCCATCAGTTTGCTTTTGCAAATATTGAGCGAACTAGTTTTTTAGTATGGGCATCGGCCTATGCCGTAATAAGTTTTTTCATGATGTAGCTGAACCAGAGTGTAAAAGGCGAGCCACTCGACCAAAGAAAAGCACTGAATGAAGCATAAGAGAGCGTCCCAGCACCACCCTATTTATAGAAGCCTTGGCCTAAAAAATTAAGAGAGTTCAATTGCTGAATCATTAATTATAATTTAAAGATATAAATCTTTTACATTTAATTGTCTTATTCTTTATCACGACATTGTTTTCAAGAAGTAAAAGAATTAATGAACTAAAATATGTATATAAAAAAGTGTCAGTGCGAATCTCTTACTGATCTCAAGAATTCAATGCTCTAGAACGAGAAAGGAGATCACTAGACCAACCAAACCGGCTGAGACAAGCTAACTGAGTCAAAAATTGACATGAGGATGGCTAACTTGTAACAACACAACAACTTACCCAAAAGCTCACCAAAAAGATGTCTAAACCTTTAACAAAGGAAAAGTCGTCTCAATACTGAAGCTTATCCCATAAGAGAGCCCACCCGAGGGAAGGGCCGATTGGGCAAAACAGCATCCTCCATACAGCTGAGACTAAAATACTTTTCATCAAAAGTAAAATCTTTGAGCCCTGTCATGTTTGACCGAGTGAGCCAAGCCAATCGAGCCTTACGGACCAAGAAAATGAACCCTTATGCGCCGACCATGCTCAGCCAAACGAACTGGGATAATCAAGCCAAATGACCGGATAATGAGTTTTGCTTACAAACCCTATATGGATTCACTCGTAGACAATACTATTCTCTCTAATTTAACAAGAAAGCATATAATCTCTGGATTAAACATAGATTATATATATATACATATAATATATATATATATATATATATATATATATATATATATATATATATATAACTTCTTAAAAAATTCTAACGTCCACAAGGGCTCATTCAAAAATATATTAAATTTAAATATTAAATTTTATTTAAATTAACTAAATAATGTTTTTTTAAAATGTTTTTACTCTTAAATCATCATATGTAAGTGCTAAATTTTGAATTAAAAATAAATTTTATGCTTTATTAAAAGAAATTTTTAATATCTTAAAAATCATTTTTATTAACTCAAATAGGATTAAGAATTTTATTTAAGAAACATTCATTTTTAATCAAAGAAATTTTTTTGAAGATTTATTTCAACAAATAAAAAAAATTAGCTAAATTTATAAATCAATATTTGAATGGAATTAAGATGACAAATAGTAAATCTTATAAAATTATAATAAAAATATTTATTATTATATTTCAATAAAGTTCTTAAAATCAATATATATTCTGGTTTAATAAGCTTCATAGTTTTAAAAGAGATTCTATAAATACTCAATTCTAATTTCAATTTTTTCAAAATAAGCTCAAATTGCTCAAATTTAAAATTTGTTATTTTCTCTAAAAATTTTTAAGTAAAAATTCATTTTTGAAGAAAAAAATCAACAAAAAAAAAAAAATCTGATTGAAAGAATATTTCTTAAATAAAATGTTAAATTTTATTTGAGTTAATATATGTGCTGCCTCTCATAACTATTTGGTTGACAGAGTTTTTAAGACCCCTAGAGTCACGGGTTCTATCACGTCTATGTGCGGAATGAAATTCTTAGACACATGAGGTTGGTCGGGAGGCTCGTCTAATAGCTGATGAACGTAAATTTTTATTATAATTTATTAAATAATATATATTATCACGGTTTAAACTAAAACTATTTATGATCTTTATATAGGGATCATTCAAAATATTACTATTTTGAAATTAACCATCCTGTTGATTTTTTTAAACTATCGTACCGTTGCATTTACCCATGCTGCGACTAAACTATTGAGAATTTGATAAATATAAGAAATATAAGTTGGAAATTTACCATGAAGTTTGCTATTTGAGCGAGACTTTGAAAATTGAATAAAAGATAGCATTAGATTTGTAAATAAAAAGTTTGGGGCAGTCTGTATGTAATTGCTCCAAATAGTATTCGTCTGGTTTTAAACTCCAAAAAATTCTATCAATCACTATTGTCTCTGTTTATTTTGCCTGATTTTGTCAATTTTACTCTTTTTTTTCTTACATTGTTGATTTTAATTAAACAATTAATATACATGGCGCTCGTTTTTCTTTTTTCTACGTTCCAATGATTGAGAGGAGAAAAACAGATCCACTAGAAGGACTTAAATATGAGAAGTCTCGAGTAATGGTTATTAGGAATCCTAAATCGATATTGAATATTGAACGATGTAAACGCTAGTTTATAATATCCTTAATTATATAAATGGGATAACTGTCCCTATATAAATGACAAATAAACCTGAAAAATTATAATACCATAAAGCAAAATATTGTAAAGAGGCTTCATGTTCTGCCCCATTCCTCCATATTTTACCACCATAAACAAGACAAAAAGCAGAATGCATGACTTCATGATCTCTGCAATAGATATTTCAGCTCAAATTCAGAACAAATAATATTGCACGCCAAGTAACATCACACATAGGAGATATGACCCGTCGAAGCTGAAGCATCACCACACTCCATAATACAAAAAAATGTCAGCTTCTGAAATATTTGAACCCATGCGAATATGAAAAATACTAAGCAGGAAAGCAAATCTGTAAATCTCATGTGACCAAATAGATAGGACCAAAAGCATGAGAACGGGAAGGGTTATTCCTACCACCAAGACACATGTAAGCAGTCTCTGTTTCCCCTTCCTTTGTCTGTGAAAACAAAGCAGAGAGTGGCCCGGAAACCGGCCGCCGAGTGCTCCGGCGAAGAAGGGTGGCTGCTCCTCCACTTGCACCAAATAATGGCCCTGAACGTGAACTGCTCGTCCTGCTATGTTCCACTTTCTGAGCTGAGCTCTTCTTATCAGACTTCCGCCATAAGAATGATAGTGAACTCTTCCATGACTTCTTCCTCTTAAGAGTTTTCGGAGCTTCGTCCGTCTTTGTGGGTGAAGATTGCAACTTGGTTTGGAATTCATGCTTTCTAGCTTCCTCTAAGAACTGATGTCAGAAGAGTAAATGAATTACCGAAGCATAATATAAACATTAAAAACAGTAAGCAGATCGAGTAGATGGATTACCAAAGCAAAATCCTGAGATGGATCATAACAGGTTTCATTACATCCCCAATCCTCGTCCTTTGGGCAAACAGGAAGGCTTTTCATCTTTCCCTAAGAGATAATGAGAAGACATGAAATCCAATTAACAATCTTAAATAAAAGCTTAGTGATAAAGGGCAACAAGAATAATAGATGGACTAGTACTTTCTATCAGTTGGTAGCAGTATTCTTAGAAGAAGACTGGAAAAGGTATGGAAGCAGGAGTCTTTCTTATTACTTATTGGGATCATAAAGGAAGAAGTTAAGTTAGATTTACTTTACCTTTCTGCGTGAGAAGCGACAAGAAGGCCAATAGACATCCGCTGAGTATGAACGAGAAATGGACCGAATATATATGCGCATCTTGTGATTGAATATTTAAAATAGGTGTAAGGCCTACTCGGGCGTAAGCGCCACTGGCTTACGCTTTCAAATTGGAGGAGACCAAAACTGTGATCTCCCGTTATTTCATCTAATAAAAATTTTTCTAGGGATCAGCATTCACACCAGCCAAACAACCAAATGATCAATCACATTGTGTGGTGTACATATAATATGTCATTTTGAATCTCGAGGTAGATGAACGACTTGGGAGGATGATACTGACGATCAGCCATATCTGTTGATGACCATCTTGAGCAGGATGTTAGGAAAGGGGCGTCTTATTCGAGCAATCGACGGAATGTTCTATGAGATTTTCCACAAGGCGGGGACCAGCCCTCAAGAAGATCAATAGGAGGATTTCTTTCGGATTAGATATTGATCAACTCAAGACTCACTTGACAGTCGGCAAACTATTAATGATTGAATCGGTCTACTGATCGTCTTATATGCTAATAAATCTATAATTACGAAAAAGTCTTTCTGAAAAATCAATGATGAAGAGATTAATATGCACTTTTGTAATACTGAGATCTATGTATATAAATATGAACTTCATATCATGACTAAAGGTTGCACTATCTTTTGATATTTTGTACTGCTCTCTCTCTCTTTTTGACTCTCTCTAATTACTTAGTAGCATAATCTTCTATTTCTTGGGTGTGTTTCCCGAACACTTTTGGATTCAACATACTTTAAGGTGTGGTGAGCGTGGAAACATGCCGTCAACAAGAAGAAGAACCCGGCAACAACAACAGAGAAAGTCTAGTCAAAGGAACGTAGGAGAAACAACGTGCACCCGAGGGTTTATGAAAGAATTCGTTCAATAAGGCCTGCAAGATTTGAAAACTCAGATCACCACTAAATCTCAGGACGGCTCGCAGAAGTGCATAAAGTGGTCGCTGCCCTAGCAGCGGCCCCAGTTCCAAGAAAAGGGCCAACACGACAAGGAGCACTTCAACCCCCCTTAAGGGGAACCACTAGCTAACAATGGAAGGAGGGTGATACACTTGCAGAAAAAAGGCCGATGATGGTCTATACCAAGACAATACTAGATCCACCCTTGTGGAGGAGAGAAATTGACCAGCACAGACCGAGGTAAAAAGGCAGCCAGAAAATGCCTTCTCTGTATGTGTTTCAGGAGTTGAACCACCAGTGAAGTTCAAAACGTTGGTCTTATACCCGTATAAATAAAGATCAGATTCTAACGACAACCACGCTTTGTCAAATCGTCCATATGCCTATTGAAAATTTCTGATGCCCTCAAGTGTAAGCTCTTCTTTACAACATTAAGATCAACCTCATTAAGTTGGTTCGACGAATTACCCGTGGGGGTAATCACCTGTTTCGCGAAGTTCAGATGGCACTTCCTATAGCAGTTTGCCAGTGCTTTGAGGCCTAAGAAGAGTGCCTAACCCCTCTAGTAATTGAAGAAGGGAGCCAAGTAGAGCTTGTGATCTTTTATCGCACGCCTTCAGAGTGAAACGCTGGACTTCAAAGACTTGAAGCCCAATATGGCCAAGACCTGCTGACACAAAGAGTGAGGTGATATTCCATTTTAACCTCGAGCTAGCAGAGCCACAAATCTTAGTTGAACTGCTAGAGATGGCCGACAAGTACATCACTTATGAGAATGCCCCAAAACCAACCGAACAAAGACACCAGGAGAGGTCATTGCAAGATAGCTAGAGGCCCCTTCGAGACAAAGCACAAGTTCGATCATACGATCTCGCAACGAATATCCCTCGAGTAACAGCTACCCCCATCGCCACGAGGATCGGAGGAGACAAACGAAGGCCCCATACTCTCGATCCTCTCAGTGTCATGAATCTCAAGTAAATCCTGGAGTGCCTCATGAAATCCCACTGAGGGTATCTAACATGGAAATAGTGGATGCCATTCAGGATAAGGATTTCTTACAGAAGGCAACGCCGATAAGAGCTGGAAGTATTGCAAGTAAGATATATGAGCTTGATATGTGATGCACTCAAAATATGTTGGATTTTTCATATATATTTTGTACTCATTTTTGTTGATATTGCATTTTAAAGAAAGATATTTTTTATGTTTTGTTACAGGTATGATGATTTTAGGCATTTGGAACAAAATAATCAAAAATGAACAAATTTGGAGACAAAAGAGACAAAATCCAAAAATCTGCTTTCTGGCGCCGACGGCATCAGAATGGGCTCCGACGGCGCCCAAATCCAGGGAGCATCATAATTAAAACGCTCTGGGTGCCGACAACGCCCAGAAATGAGTTAGCGCCAAATATCGGTGGAGGCCAGATTTAATGTATTAAGACGATTTTTTTAGGGTTTATTGCGGCATCTCTTGGGCAATTCCTCCCTAGGTTATTTTAAAGTGAATTTGGTGCCAGAAAAAGGTGGTAGAAGTAAGTGGAAGTGAGAAAAAAGTGTGGAAGTAGTGAGGAGAGTGTGTAAAAAGTGTTGTTTTGTGAGGGATTCTTCTTTAAAAGTTGTAGGAGGAGAAAGAAAGTGAGAGATTGCTTCTTTCTTACTGTTCTAAGAGGGAATTGTGTGTCGTTGTGAAGAGGGAAAGAGATTCAAATGAACTTCAAGGGATTTGCTTGGGAAAAAAATTGAGATAAGTTGTATTTATATTTTATTGTTTGTATGATTTTGCTTATATATATAATTCTTATTTTGTCGTATATTCCTCATGAATTCTGAGTAAATTTCTTTGTCTTTCTCTTTATAATGAGATATGGTGAAGTGATGATTTAGATTGATAGTGACATGCAAATGTTAAGAAAATGTGATGATTTTTCACTTTGTACTTCATTTACTATTCGATCTAGCCAATTGAATTGTTAAAATATGTTGTGAAACATACGATCTGAAAGGACTATGAGTTCTACAACAAAAGTAAAGATCACATTCAATGTCCATGATTGAGTGATATAGTTCATGTGGGTTGAGTGCAAATAAATAAGGAAATATGGTTTATTGGACGTAGAATTAAATATTTTAGGGTGACAGACTAAAATTCTCAATTCGGTCTTAGTGTTTGGAAACTAAAGTGAGAGTTAGCCTTCACGCGATGGGAAGTTAGAGCTCTGGAGTGAGAGCCAGTATGCTCCCAGCTTAACCATGGATTTAGGGACTAAACCTATGATTAGCTAATGTTCTTTATAACACTCGGAATAGGGTAAATAATATAAATGTTTCAATTTGGCACACTACAAATTTTCACTAATATTTATCGTTCACTCATCATAACATCATTGTAAGGGGAAGGACACTTACTTCAAATTTGAATGTTTCAATACAAAACTTAGTTTAGTGGTAGTTAATTTTATTTCAAAGTTTAGGAAGTACTTTAGTGATCTTAGAATCTTTAGCATCATTAAACTTTTGCAACTTTAGTATTTACTGCACTTTAGTGATCTATGTTTGGTACTTTTAATTTTTATTTTGAGTTTTAGTTTTTATTTTTTTTTATTGTTGCATTTGTATTTCTGTATACTTCTTTGCAGATATTGATAAATTAAAAATTTGAAAATAAATTAAATGCCAAAAATATTTATTGTTGGAAATTTATTTTATTCTATGAGGAAAGCTAAAAAAATATTTTATTATTTTATTTTTATTGTATTTACCATTTATTTTGCTGTGTTTAAATTATTTATCGAAAAAATGTGTTTCATCATTTTAGATGGTTACCATTCAGGAAGAGCAATTTAGACCTTCTCAGGAGTATACCAATTCATTAATGGCTAGCACTCACATAAATTTTGAATACGCTGACATAAGAGCTTTTTTGATCACCCCTCTTCCAATGCCAACTATCTCTATTGGTCTAAGAAATAGCTCCTCCATTTCAACAAGACGTCGCATATGAAAGTCGACATACACCCGACATCCGCAGGTGCCACTTGCTCAGCTGTCGCGCCGGGATGACCTTGGCTGCCCACACTCCTGCCCCCGCCCGAGGGAGGATTCTCCCCTACCCTTTGAGCCATAGCGTCCGGCTCCACGGTGCCCTATCCATGGTCCCATGTTCCAAAGCAACTTGCTCCTCAGTATTTGCTCTCCTCTCCTTGGCCTGATCCATAGAGGCCACATCTCCCTCAGGGTCGACATCAGTGTCTAAGGAAGTAGAAGCGATCGTCAGAACTCATGCAACTGCAAAATGAGTTCTAAAAGCATGATTCAAACTACATACCCAAAACTCGACACCATTTAGGAGTGGTGTAAGAGATGAAGTCATCACTGGTCTCCTCCAGACCTGCACCCACGGAGGAAAATCCACCCATTTGCGACTAAGGTTGAGTCTCAGCTTTAGTCGACGCCTTCTCAACCCTATGGGGAGTCATAGTCCCCGCAACAATTTGAACGGATATTCCTCGCCTTTGGGCAGGAGTGACCGCCTCCAACGGGTGTCCCGAAAGATGATCGCTATTATGCGTTACAAATTCCTATCCAGCTCCCCTCTGTGACCGGATTACAGAAAAACCCAAAGACCCAGTTCGATCTTCGTTTCCTCTCACTCTCTACCCTTGCATAATTATGTTCTTGCTAAACTCTCATGCAGAACCTCGTCTGCTAGTTTTCACTTCATGTCGGGTTTGTGAGCCTTCGCCCCCATATCACTCATTGCTTTGAGGAGGGTGCTATTGTCGGTTGATGGCGCTCGCTCACCAGACATCGCGACAGCCACAAAAAAGAAGAGATCGAAGACTAAAGAAGTGAGAAGAAAAGGAAATGATGCAAACCCTCCTCACCCAAGTTCTATTTATAATAGTTTGTGCACGAAAATCCAAGGAAGTCATTTATTACACAATAATGTCATTTAATTATTTCATACTTGTTATAAAGATTCTTCTGTCCTCGATACTGTGCAGTTTTTAAGGAGCAAGAGAAATTGGAAACTAATTATGTACATATAAATATATGTCAACAAGAATCTCAAGATTGACGAACGGCTCAGGAGGATGAAACAGAAGATCGAGCTTATCTGTTGAGGACCTACTTGAGCTGATGTTGGCAAGGGAGGCGTCTTGTTCGAGCGATCGGTGGAACGTGCCAGCAGTCCAACTCTCAGGACGATCGATATGAGGTTCTTTTGCATTAGATATCAATCAAGTCAAGAATCACCTGATTGTCGACAAACTATTATCGATCAAATCGGTCCCCAAGCCTTATTATATGCTAATAAATTTGTAATTACCAAAAGATCCTTCTGAAAAGTCAATGATGAGGGGACCAATATATACTTTTGTAATACTGAGATCTATGTTTATAAATAGATGGTACATATCATGAATAAATGTTACACCCTCTTTTACTGTTTTCTACTGTTCCCTCTCTCTAATCACTTCCTATCAGAATGTTCTATTTCTAGGATGTATTTTTTGGACACTTTTGAATTCAACATGCAGGGTAGTGAGCAATTACATACAGATCAACTGAAACTTGTATTTTACAAATCAACCATCCACTTTTATTCATTTTTCAAATTCTCACTCAAATAGAAAAAAAAATAAGGTAAAAACTCAACCGTATTTTTAATTTTTATCAAATTCTCAATAATTGATGGCATAAATATAACAGTTCAGTTGTTAAAAAAAAATCCTCTTGGGGTTATTAATTTGTAAATACTAATATTTGGTCTGTACGTAATTGTCTCAATAAATAATAATAAAATAAATTAGATGAATAAGATAAAAATGCCGGGAGAGAATTTCTACTTTTAGGACATTCTCTGCAGTAATTAGGGAGAAGATAACTTTACTTTTATTTAATGAAAATGACATTTATTGTGTAATTCAAAATAAAATGAGTAAATTTAGAGGACTGATTTCAAGCGCTCATTCAATCTTTTAAAAAATAGCATTTGTTATTATGTAATTTGGAATCTTAAACTCATTTTACTTCCAATTTAGTTATTATACTGAAAGTTTGGTTTTACTGAAATTAATAGTTTTTTTATTTTTAATAAAACGATTTAAATATTTTACTATTGATACAACAACAATAAATTTTCATTTTCCAACACGAATTTCGAGGCATGACACGAATCTCAATGCAACATTTTGAGCAAGAAACGTTCAAATCTTGATAAAAAGTCATCAAGAACTCCGATTTCAGCAAACTTATAGTCAAACTGACCGGTTCGATGAGAAGAAGTGAAGAACCCAATGATATAAAAACTAATTCAATTCGAGTTAAATCAAGCTCAAATCAAGTCATTAAATAACTCTTGAAAGATTTATGGACATATTAGAAGGTCAAACAGATGCCGACACTAGCAAGCCTATACTCGAATCGAGCTTCTCGACAAGACGAATCCAAAGAGCCCAAGATCACTCAATTCTGACATCATTAAGGCCATCAAATGCCTCTTAAATGTCGTTTGATCAAGGGGAGCCCTCTGGACTGTCTGATCAAAATGGATGCATTAATTGCACCCAAAACACTATAAATAAACCCCCAACCCACACATGAGGAGAGGGGTTGAAGCCTAGAGAGAGCCTGAGGCCTTGAGGAATGAGGAGAATCTGCAACTTAGCACCACCGCCGACCGTCGTCGACCACCGCCGACCGTCGTCGACCACCGCCGACCGTCGTCGACCACCACCGACCGTCGTCGACCATCGCTGACCTTCGCAGAATGCCGCCGACCTCCGTTGATCACCGCCGACCACCGTCGACCATCACCTACCATCGTCAACTACGATCGATCTCAGTCGTCGACCATCACCGACTTTTGTTGACTTCCGCTAACCACCGTCAACCACCGCTAACCACCATCGTCAACCATCGCTAACCACCATCGTCAATTACCACCAATTAGACGCTATCAACATTGTAATCTGAAGAATATAATCATAATTTCCCGTCTTTGGGATAAGAGATTTCTGTAAACATCAATTAATAGTAGAATTTCACAACAGCCAGGCCCCGTGGTTTTTCCCTTTACTAGTTTTCCATGTAAAAGCTTCTGGAGTCGTCACCGCTTGTTTGTCTTTCATCGGTATGCGTGCTGAATTTTCGTAAAATACTAAGACAATAATCTGATATGCTACCGACGTGAATTTTCTAACACGCATATATTTGTACAAATAGAAGTTTTGATAAAACTCAAAATCAACAATATGAAATATTCGAAAAAAGGGCAATTACACACACACACACACACACGTATATAAAGTTAAATTTGTGTCAAATCTCATCAATTTTAACTCTTTTTTTATGATGTTGTCTACTTTTGATGATTTTATCGTTGATGTACAATAGTAATTTAATAATAATAGTCATAATTGAGATATAACATATGCAGTTATAGGGTGATGGCCAGTGTTCGACGAAGGTCAATGGCTGCAGATACTAAAAGTTTTCATCGAGTCTCTAATGCAATGTTATACATTGCAACCATATTTGTGATGCAACATTAACAAACACGGTCCCCTGACAACGGCAAACAGGGCCGACAAGCGACAGTTGATAATGACATACGAGCGATAGTTGATGACTTAGAAGGTCGAAACATTATCTTCGAGTCTTCAGTCCAAAATATGTTATGTAATTCTTTCTCTTCTTGGTGATCAGCAGCTACAGAGGTCGGAGGTTATCACAGGGTCTCCAATACGATGTTATACATTACAATCGTATTTGGGATACAACATTAACAAGATGGGGTCACCGACAATGGTGAGTAGGGGAGGTCGACGGTGATCAATGACGGTCGACGATGGATGGTCGATGATGGTTGGTGGCTACAAATATCAGAAGTTATCGTCATAACTTTAATATGGTGTTATACATTAAACCGTATATGTAATATGACGTTAGCAAATATGGGTCGTTGACGACGGTAAACAGGGGCGGCAAGCGGTGGTCAATGACAATTGAAGAGTGATGGTTGACACCTTAGAAGGTTAGAAGTTACCTTTAGAGCTTCAGTCCAAAACACACTCTGGAATTCCTTCTCTTCTGCACACTGCCCTCAGTGAAGATATGTGATATATTTATTGCCTCTATGGGAGAGGCATTATGGTCTTTGGTAAATAATTTTCTCAATCACCTGATTGGACTACCCGTATTGACCCGCATTGATCATTGGGGTTTTTTTTAATGATCTGAGGGCTTTAATGACCTTGGAATTAAGCAAACATAGGCTAATTAGATTTCCCCTCGCCGAAATGCTTGATTTTAATAAAAATGTGTTAAATTTGAAATTCATTTCATCATTCAATTGAGAAAGTGTTTTAATGGCTTGACCTAGGCCTGATTGGATTTATATCGAATCAATTTTCATATCATCAAGTTTGTCTTATAGAGACGATTAGTTTGATTAGAAACTTGATGAAATTGGGATTGAGATTGAATTTTGAAAGTCCTTCATAA
Organism: Papilionanthe hookeriana x Papilionanthe teres; assembly: GCA_022702705.1. Lineage (NCBI taxonomy): Eukaryota > Viridiplantae > Streptophyta > Magnoliopsida > Asparagales > Orchidaceae > Papilionanthe > Papilionanthe hookeriana x Papilionanthe teres. The sequence goes on from CM040421.1 coordinate 21,500,866, forward strand.
AAAAGGCATTGAGATTGATAAAAAATATTTGTTGATAATGCATGAATCTTAACTTTTATTTAAAAAAATATATATTTATATATTTCACACAAGCTTTTAATTTTTAACTTTAAAAATAAATGAAGTTATTTAAAAAAAAATGCTCAAAACAATTTTTTAAATTCTTTTGGTGTTTTTAAAAACACTCTTAACAAATTATATTTTTTGAACAAAATAAAAGTAAAAAAACAAAATGAAAATAAAGTGATTCCTTAATTGTGGGAGCGAGACGACGGAGCAGAAGCATCTGTCCAATTGGGACGACGAAGAACCTGAAGTTCTAGTCCAACAGTCACTCACCACTCCCTTACGGCGAGATGGTGAAGGTTTCTGTTAAAACAAAATGAAAATAACTATTTAAAAAAACAAAATGAAAATAACTATTTAACAGATGAAATTTAAAAATTATCTGTTAAATAGTTATCTTTATTAATTTATTAATAGATTAGTATTTGTTAGGTATGGGATGTTGAAGCGGAAGGAGCGAGACGACGGAGCAGAAGCATCTGTCTAATTGGGGGAGTTTCGTTAAGTGGGTTGGGGGTGCGAGGGCAACGTTTCCGCAGTACGGTACATGAGTAATTTGGTAATTGTATATTGTATACTATGATTATATATATATATTGTATTTATATATATTGTATTTATAACCCTAATGGAACATACTGTCTCAATAAATCAGAAAGCTGCCGTTCTTGCTAATGGAACATACTGTCTCAATAAATCAGAAAGCTGTCGTTCTTGCTCCCGATAACGTAGGCAAATTGCTGAACCTTGTTAAATTCGTGTCTTTTTTGAGTTTATTATTGATTCTTGCATTGATTTGCGCTAATTAATCAACAATATTGTTGTAATTAATCTTACAATGATATGTCTGATTTTAATCTTAAAAAGTAGCTTTTATATAATCCAATTACATCTATCAATATAAATAAAAAATAAATTATTTTCTACTTAAAAACTTTTATTTTTTTGAGAATATATATATATATATATATATATATATATATATATATATATATATATATATATATATAAATTTATTTAAAATTCATAAATAGAAAGAAATAAAAATGTAAATCCAGCTAAAGCAACCATGAAAGTAAGCACTTCATCCTTTATTCTAATGAACTAATGGCTGTATAGTTTAGTGAGGAATTCAATCGAGTAAATGCCAGCTCAAGCTTTAAAGTGTTAGGTTCGAGTGTTTATAAAAAAAAAATAAATAAAAAGCAGCATATTTTCTTGCAAATATAAGTTTAACTAGATAAATAATTCTAAGTTAATGATGAAATTAGGGTGTCAAACAAAACAATCCGTGTTGAACAAATGCTTGTCCGGGCTCGAGCTTGTTTTTTAGGAGTTTGTTCAAGCTCGAGCTCAAGCTCAATTATCAATACGAAGTTTAAGCTCGGCTCAAGTTCAATCTGAGTCTTAGGGTGCATTTGGGGCAGCTTCTGCTTATCCAGATAAATCGTTTATATGAAAAATCGGACCGCGGGATTCAAGATGCGTTATGCATTTAGTGTAAAAAAACAAACTACTTTTTTAGATAAATTGTGAAAAAATAGTTCTCAAACTGCGAGGCAGCGTTTACAAAAAGCCTCCAGATAAGCTGCCCCAAATGCATATCAAACTATAACTCTGGGTCGATCGACTCTGGCTTGATCGACTCTAGCTCGCGCTTTATATGAGTGGTGGGAAAAATGAACTATTCATGTCAAACTATGACTAGTGGCATAAAAATAAATATTTAAATGATAATATAATTGAGCCGTAATCAAGCCTCAATTAAATTTTATGTGATTAATTAATTGAATAATCAAGAATGAATTTTATTTATTGGCACCTTTAAATGAAAGTACTTTTTTATTTTAATAGTGAATAGATAAAAAAATAATGAGAACAGTTGACGTTTCGCTAATCCCAATGAATTAATATGAAATTTAAGTAAATTTTATTAAAGATAAATGAGGATCACTCATGATATTTGTGCAAAAGGTGGCATTCGGACCGACAGTAAAGACAACGCAGGCTTTAATTACGCCGAAAAAATAAAGATAAAATTATTATGCTCAGTTTATAATGCGCGCCTTCGAATCTTTTCGTTTTATTTATTTATTATTTTAAAGGACAAAAAATGTTCAGTGTACTTACAGAAAACTTTAAAAATTATTAATGTTATACGAAAAATTAGACATATAATACATATTAATTTATTTTAATTAAATTTGAAATTCGACCGATTTTGATTGAATTTGAGATTTATAACGTTCATTAATGTAGGATGTTATCGATAATCTGCCTCCAATCAATCGCGGGCAGTTGTCGGCCGCCACACTTCATCACATGCTACCTCGCCTCTCGCCTGGTACCCGAAGCCAACTGCCGCCAGACGTAGACCGCCGGTCGACTCTGACAACCACATATTGCTAGCCATAGTCACCAATGAATGTAGCAGTTGCAATCGAATAGTCAGCGCCGCTATCATTGGGGATGCTGAATGCAACCGGTGCCTTTTGCCGTTTACCCCCCACCAGCCGACTCCGCTTGCCACCACCACCGCTGTTGTCGGATGCGGCGTTGATAATTTATATTTATATATTTAAAATATATTATTTCCAGCTTATTCCAAATCAAATAAGAAAATATGAAATCTTATATTAATTTATATTTCAAATACAATATATTCTTTATGTATTATATTTATTTTAGGCTGCATTACTATTACATAATTGAAATGGAATAAGCAACTGCCCAAAATTTTAGGGTTAAAAAGGCTTACCGGAGTTTTACAGTCAGAAGGTACATTTCAGGAGAAGCAAATGGGAGACAGGCATCGCAGGAATGAACATGCGATATGCCCCTCCTTTAGTTCTCTCGTTAATGACTTGATATTATTCATTTGAGCGAACGTTATGGGGCCCCATAGTTGGGGAAAATTTTTCTATTAGTACTTCAAATGTAACTCTACGTGCAGACTACCAGTAATATACCGTTATGTGCTATATCAGACCCATCAAAAAATATTGAAGTGGAACCGTAGAAGGCATTGGAGTAAACACGGAAGTTATTTGAGTGAAAATGCGGATGTTATTTGGAAGTTTATTGGGAGGTTATTTGAGGGTTATTGAGGTATTAACTCTAATAACACCGCAATAACCCTTTAATAACCCCCAATGAAACCCCAATAACCTCTGTCATTCCTCTTATAACCCCTTGCAATAACCCCCTCAATAACCCTCTAATAATCTCTGCAGTTTCACTTCAATAACTCCCAATAACCTTCATGGTTTCACTCCAACAACTTTCTAATAACCTCACAGTTTCACTTTAATAACCTCCACAATGTAACATACGTAGCAACATATTACTAGAGTCCTCATGAAAAGCTACGTCCGGAGCTCAGATAGAAAAATTTTCCTATAGTTGGACATTTACTTCTACACGGAAATATTTCATGTTAAAAACTCACCAACCAAAAAATTAAAAGAAAAAAAATAAAGAAAATCGGAATTGACCTTCCTTGATGAGGATATTCTTGTTCATTTTTATTTTCTTATATCTATAAATTATTTAAATGGTTAAATTTAATTTGAGATTTTAATGTACTTTATCGAGCTTATTCTGATCCAACCTTTTCCAAAATATCCAACATAAAATTATACCATAACAAAGGGTCTATCTCCTCCTTTTTTTTATCTTTTCATATGTTGGTGAGTTTTGAGCAATGAGACATTTTAGTGTTGGAGTAAATAATTAATCACAATACCATGATCTCCTCTTCAAGAGCCTAGAAATCACTTTATTATTTTCTATTTTCATACATTTTTAAAAAATTTTTTTAACAATATGTTAGGTTGGTATAATTTTTATTTTTTAAATCAATTTTTTTTAAAGTATTTGATACGTGTCAAAAAATTCTCATCATCTGACATTAATCTCGATGCAGGACACAGATCTCATGACGATCTCATAAACAAGGTCGTTCAAACTTCAATTAAAAGTCATCTAAAGTTTTGATTTCAGCAAACTTGCAGTCAAACTGATCGGCTTAATGAGATGGACCCGATGGTACCAAAATTGGTCCAGTTCGAACTAAATCAAGCATCGATCAACCCATTAACCACTAAAATGCTTTTGAAGCAGTCTGTGTATTGAGAAGATCAAATGAATGTCCAATCTGACGAGCATATAGTTGAATCCAATGAATCCAATGAATCCAAGATCGCTCAATTTTGAAATCGTTAAAGCACTCAAATATCTATTAAATATTGTCTGATCAAGGGAATCTCTGCAGGACATCCGATAGAATCATTTATATTCTCTCATTAATTGCAACCGAAACTCTATAAATAGGGTCCCCCTCTAATTAAGGGAGGGAGCTAAAGTCTGAAGAAGACCAAAGCTTAGAGAATGAATTAAAGTCCAACATCACCTCGTTGATGACCGCCGCAGACCACCACTCGCCTATCATCGTAGACCAAAAGTCGGCAACTGCCGCCAACCATTAGTCGCTGATCACCAGTAGCCGACTGTCAAAAAATACCACTCGCCAACCGTCGCCGTTCAGCATCGACCTCCGCTCACTTCTTATGACAAATTCATCAGCACACCAACTCTGTAGATTAGAAGATTGTGTAACCCTTTCCAGCCTCTCTGATAAGGGACTATACTTGTAATCCAATTTATAGTGGATCTTTTCAACTAAGCTAGACCCCATCGATCATAGCCAATCTTCATCGACCACCGTTAATCATCACCAATCACCGTTGACAACCAATACCTATTGGGTCAACTTTGGTCAACCAATTGATTCGAGGACCAACCAATTGATCAAAATGATCAATTTTTGACACAATGACCAACTAATTGATCAAAATGATCAAAATGTCAACTTTGGTCAAAATGATCAATTTTTGACCCAATGACCAACCAATTGATCCGATAGGTCAACTTTTGACCAAAAAGTAAATTTTGGTCAAAATAGTCAATTTTTAACCGAATGACCACTCCATTGACCCAATAAGTCAATCTCTAGCAAAAAAATCAACTTTGGTCTAAATGGTCAATCTTTGACCCAATTACCAACCCATTGACCCAATAGGTCAACTTTTGACCAAAAAGTGAATTTTGGTCAAAAAAGTCAATTTTCGACATAATGACCACCTTATTAACCCAATATGTCACTTTTGACCAAAAAGTCAATTTTGGTCAAAATTGTCAATTTTTGACCTAATGACCTCCCCATTGACCCAATAGGTATTGTTGAATTAATTCATTTTAGCCTTAAATTTGAACTATGAAGGGCATATGAAATATGAACATAACTCAAAATTAGATGTTAGCAAATATAACGTATGCATATCCGTCAACACGGATGCATCTATTGAGCGTATCGAGGAGGAACTATTGAATGTAAATTTTAATTAAGATTTTTGTAATACTTTTTTTACTAAACGAAATAATTACAAGAGATGTAATGGCCAGCAGCACAATAAATTATCGAGCAAAAATTTCATGCTATTCCCTTCTTTTTGGTGAAACCTCTGCCATTAATAAGTCTGGTGGAATTAGGGGATGGCCGGGAATGATGTTTATCACTCATAAATTTTTGTTAAATTCTTTAATATCTTTTATTACACACTGAATAGGAAACGTTTTGAGAACCCATTGGATCTATACAATATCTCAATGTAACGAGACTCGGTATAATATTCGCAGTAAACTTCTTAAGTCAATTTATGCACAATCCTACCGACACACATTTTCAACTGTTAAAATGATTATCAAGATGTTCGAAAGGCATTTTAACATATGGATTACCCAAAACAACTAGAACTCTAGATTTACATGCTTATGTGGATGCCAATTTGCCAGCCGATATCACTGATAGGAAATATATCAATGGTTTTTGCGTTTACTTAGGTTCAAACTTGATCTCTTGGTCCTCTAAAAAACAACCCACAGTCGCTTATTCCTTAATAGAGGCTAAGTATCGAGATTTAGCCACTGGCACCACTGAGATTATCTGGATTCTTAGGTTGTTTTAAGAGCTTACTAGAAATCCACACATATGTCCAAAATTGAGATCATGTAAAAAAAAATTATTTTTTATAATTCTTTTGGTTTCTTGAATTTAGATTTGTCATGTGTAACATGCCAAATGATTGGGCGATTATTATATTCGGATTCCACAGGTACAATTTAGTAGTATTGTGATATTATTGGTGACGTTTATACTGTAATACCGCTAATACTATCACAAAATACTACCAATTCGGATCCATTCGAACGCAACTCATTCGGACATATAATTTCACCGAATGATCAGAGCGCTGAAATCTTGAGGGAGAAGTAGAGAGAGAGAGAGAGAGAGAGGAAAAAAGAATGAAGTGAACACACAGGCTTGTCCGTAGGAGTGAACTGGAATATTCTTGGACCCTATGACCCATTTTATATATTGAAAGCGAGGGTTATTAGAGAGAATGGAAGAGATATCTTACTATTGAAGATGGGTAGTGAGAGTCAAAAAACCTTGAAGAGTAAAAAACCTAGAGGTAAAAAACCCCTAATACATGCTATGGTTCCACTCTTTATAGGAGATAGAAGGCCAAAGGTAAAAAACTATATTTTTGTCCTTGCTTTAATAAGGACTATATAGGGTATTATTATCTTTTATTGTGTCTGTGCCCTTTTGTATGACCTAAATTTTCTATTTGGCAGGTCCTTGGGTTAGCTGAGCTGGTATCGATCGACTATTTTATTTGGACACCGGTCAACTTAATTTCGCTCTAGGAATCCGAATAGTCTTGACTATGGTAACCGTTCAGCTTTAGGATGGCCAGTTGGCTTGCTTGACTGTTGTTCCTTAGCGTTTTTTGGTGATTTTTGGGTCTGTTGAGAACTGTAGAGAGCTCTAGCTTTGCTTTGATACTTGTGAGCTTGTTGCGAGTTACAACTTTGTTCAGTTGTTGACCTGGATGTCAGTCTCTGATTAGCCAGGTGGCTTTTTGGTCATCGAACTAGCCTTAAGTCAACCAACAGTCCTTTGATCGATCGTCAACCCTTTTTGTTGACTAATATTTGTCAGCTGGCTATCGGTCGGCTGACCGTCTTCAACTTCATTTGTGCTTCTAGCTTTTTATCAGAGCGATAATCTTTATCTCTTTTAGCAGAACAAGCCCTAGTAGTCTACATCACCTTTGTTCTCTGAAGGAAGAGAAGAGGAGGCTGTGAACACGGGCGCAGGTAGGTCATAATTCATCATCGGAAAAAAAAAAAGGGCAAAAACTGCATCAGTTACTGGCAGCCGGTAAATCGCTGGCTGTGAACGCTTAAATTAAAGGAAGATTACCGCTAACACTCAATTCCTATGCATTTACATATATAACATCTAAACTCACAATTTTTACGTGCATGATACCTTGCATATGCATGAAGTATATGTATTTTGCAGCTTTAGAAGTTAAAATAATAATATTTTTTATGCAATATGAAATGTTTGGCTGGTATAAATATTAAAAATAAAACTTAGGTGTTAGATATATAAATATATACTAATAGGTTGTTATGTATGTAAACGTTCCTAAATTAAATTATTTAGTAATGATGCACCCTGAAATTAAGAAAATAATAATTTTGATGGCTCAATCAGATAATTTTTTTTCTAACAGTCACTAAGAGCTAAGAATCATGTCATCAATCTTATCATTAATTTGGATCGATGATGATTTAAAGTAATTTATTTAGTTGCAATTACATCATCATCAGTAATAACTTGTAATTGTATATTTGAATTCAATAATATTGACTAAATGTATTGTTGAAAATGAGTACATTTGAAAATCTAAGGGAAAATATACACAGCAATTATTAATCATACTTTACAGTCATACAGTAGATTTCCTCCATTTTATAACGAGTGAATTCATAGCAAAATTGAAAATATTTTAAGGAGCACAGTCAGATAATCTGATCAAAATGGTGCAAAATTTAGAAAATGATCTCAAATCAATCAAACCCGAAGTCAAAATTGACTCAAGATATGATCTAGAGCCTATTAAAAATTAGCTCAACCAAATTTCAATTCGAGCCAAGGAATTATTAAACCAATTAAGTAAAAAAAATTGATCATAACTCGATCAATTTTTTACCTATTAAACCAAACATTTAATCCTACTTGAAAAAAATTATAAACTTTCCTTTTTCTTTTCTTTACTTTTTCTCAAGAAAAAAAATATTTGAAATGGCAAATCCAAATCACAACTGACACGAGCAATTTTTTAAGAAATTCCTCACAAGATAAACTATGCACACGCACACACGCAGATATATTGCGCCAAAAAAAGTCTAACAGGATTAATGTCATCAATTCACATAAACCAAACACAACCTGACACAGTAAAGCCTATGTGCATCAATGTCAATCAATAGTGAATCTTAAATACATTGTGAATCACAAATGGTATAATAAGGGAATGGTTCAATCCTAACCATCAGCCTACAACAAGACATTGAAGAAAGATACATATATTTGAGCTAAAACAGTAGAGCAAGGCTTGAGGATCTCTAAATTCCCAGGGCACAAATCATCTCTATATGACTGATTATCACCAATCTTAGCTGTCTCATAACCTGTAGAGTGCAAATCAGAAAGTTGAATCAAATCTTTCTACAAAAGATTTAAATTGATACTGAAAAACAATGGATTCACAATTGTTCCACTTTATATAATAATGGGACATTTACATGCATACCACCTAATTCCTATGTATTTACATTTTTAACACCTAAATTTTAGTTGTAACATTTATACCACCCAAATCCTTCATATCACATTAAAAATACCCCATTTAACTTTAAAAATGTAAAACACACCTTTCGATGCATCGGTAAGGTGGTATGTCATTGGTAAGGTGATATGTAAGTAAAAATTGTAGTGTTAGATATGTTGTTACATAGGAATGGAGTTCTACGCATGTGAATCATCCTATAATATTTGACAGTGAAGTATTGTTTTTTTTAGAGGATTGTTTCCATTTGATACGTATCAAGAGTCGGAATTCAAATTTTATTTCTATTTAGCCAGTAATTGCAACCCATAGCCCTAAGAGGAAAAGCAACTCTAATATCTTACACATTGCAGGGCAGTCGATATGGTTCCAGTGGAAAAAAAAATCGGTGTATAAAGATATACCTTGGTATAAATTATATTAGAATTGCAAAACATTATTCAAAATAAAAAATGATATATATTGATTGACTGTTTAAATTTTGCACTGCTCCGAAAAATGATCACTGATGAATACTAACATAATTATTGAACTGAACACGGTCAAACATAAACAAGCTATTTTGTTTTTTTTTTTTACATTACTACTGCTCTCATTCATTTTTCTTTCAACGGTTAATGATGACATGCATTTGAATAGAAGAACAAGTGTAATTGTAAAATTGTAAAAATAATAGTGCCAACAATTATAATATGGAAAAAATAAAGAGAAATAGTGTTGCTGACAACAATTTTTGTTTATATTTTGATGTTAGTACATTTAAAGAAAGATTGGCGCCCCATCACAAACATCACCTTCACCATGTAGATAAGTTCTCTGTTGACCATAAACAACCAACATTGACATTCAACTGCATAAATCCACAGGAACTGCTGACAACTATCATAGTTCTAGCCTAGGTTCCGATAGTGATCGTAACAAAGTCAATGGAAGAATTTCGTTATCAAAGTTGATACCAATCAAGCTCCACTGATTTGTGGTCGAAATGAACTTAATGATTTTTGTTGCAACGGAAGTGCCTTCAAACATCTTGAGATAAAAATATTCTTTTAAATAGTTCTCACTATCTAAAGTTTCTCCAACATATTTGACAGAGGTTTCATCATTTTAGTTGTAATTCTCTTGTATGATATGAAAATTTTTCGTCAGTGACAGGCATACAACAAACCTGATTATCTAAGAGATTTTCAATCTCTTTGGCCGGGTAATTGTCGATTGTGATGCAAAGATAGGTAAATGTAATCTTCTATAATATAAATAATATTGAAATACATCTTTTAGCACCCAATGTCCAAATCGGTTGATCCTGGCCTTCCTATCTTCATAAACAATTGCTGCTATTTTTCTCGTGGAACACACAGCACTTTAGTTTTGGAAATCAAATGTTGGGGAAAATTGAATCGTAGAGCAATGATAGCACTATAACTAAAAAATAATCAAAAGACAAAAATTGAATACCATTACCCCCAAATAGATTTCACATTTGTATCTGATCAGCATTTTTTACTCTCGTTCCCTTTCCAAACATTAGCATCTTGAATTGAAAGTGTAAACTTTTTTCTCTCGGTTACTCCATTTTGTTGAGAACTGTCTGTAAATAAGCTACGTTTTTACTTACCAAGAACTCACCCAAAATAGAATTAAAAAATTCACGGCTATCGTTGGTTTCAAGGACTTAAACTGAAATTTTGAATTGGGTTAAAATGAAGGAGTGAAAGTTTTTTAAGGTGACAACAGCTTCAGATTTATCTTTTAAGATATAGACCCACGTCATTCAAGTGTGATCATCAATTAAGGAAGAAACAACCGTTTATTAATGTAGCTAGGAGTGTGAGAATGTCCATATAAATCACTGTGAATAAATGAAAAGGGAGCGAAAGGCGTGTAAGGATGAGATGAATAAGAAATGCGATGATATTTAGCTTACAAAATATTTATTAGTAAACATCGATGGATACAATTGTTTTAAAAATTGAAAAACTGGGATAACTCAAACGAGTAACATAATAGGACATTCAATGGATCGAGAAAATTTGAACTACAAGAAAAAGTGTAATCATTCTTCGTGTCGTTCTCTTGAAAAAAGTAGAGCACAACTACTCTTTTAACAGTTCCAATCATTCTCCTTGAATGACGATCATAAAAGACACAAACATCAAGAGAAAAATTAGCAACAAAATCAATGTCACGTGTCAGCTTACTAACAAATAATAGATTACACTTCAACAGAGAGACATACAACACAAAATTTCAGAGTTAGACCGGCAGTTAATAGAACTAATTCATTACCAGCAACATAATTACAAGAGTCATTAGCAATTTTAACTATATCTTTCCCAGAGCATGGATATATGCTGAGAAAGCTTAAGAGCATCCAGTCATGTGGTCCAGGGCACCTGAATCAATGATCCATGAACTAGAAAAAGAAGTAAGTGTCATAGGAGTGATATCTTCACGAAATGTGGGAGGCTGACGGATTGGAAGTGAACTGATTGGATCCAAGCAGTTTGATTAATTGCTCCAACTCTAAGAGTTGGGTGATTCCAGAGTGTTCGAAGTAGGAGTTGGTCGTACTGTAATAGATTCAGATGTATTGAGACCCTTGTCAAAGGAGGATTTAACTGAAGCTTTGTATGCCGGTTTCCCATGAAGTTTCGAACCCTTTTCTGGGGTATGATTGGATTTGTAACAGTAATCACAAGCCGACCCAGTAGCTCGAGAAGGGTTTGACGAGTGTTAAACTATTAATGGCCAAGGCAAATAATTCAACTGAAGTGGAAGTTGAAGTGGAAGTGTCGAGCATGACAATTCTCTGGCTCTCTTTGTGTCGAATTTCAGTGAAGGCAGCACAAGCGGAAGGAAGGGGATCCTGACCAAGGATAGAGCCTCGGACTTCATCAAGGTCTTTGTTAAGGCCTGTCATAAATTGGAACATACGATCTTATTCTACAATTTCTGAAAAGTGAAAGATCTATTGGTAATTCCCACGTGTAGTCATAATAGAGATCGCATTACACCCATAAGGATACAAAATCATTGTAGTACAGTGACACTATCCTCGATCCTTATTTCACCTCTCAGGTCTTCTTGAAAAGCTCATAAAGTTGACTGAAGTTCCCTACAACTGAGTGTCTTGAACTGCAGTTCATATGACACTAGCAAAAGAAAGAAACATATAGAAATGACCAATCGTAGTCTCCATGGAGTTAATCAGCTATGGCATGACCATGAAGTTCTCCACTTCCCACATTTCATACGTCGGGTCAGTTTTAGGAGCTTCACGAATCATTCCCGTGAAATAGCCAATTTCCCCTGTGCATTAACGAACAAAGGCACGGCTTGGGACCATTGGAGAAAATAGATCCGTTCAATTTATGAGTAGTGATTAGGAAGGTTGTGCGGTTTTTACGTTCTCCTAGTCTGCGAAGGAATTGAGATTGTTGTTGCCCTCCATTGGACTCAAGTACACTATAAGAAGATGGGTGGTGTAAGAATTCGTCATGATTATGTGATGTTAAGTTGCCGAGACAAAGGAAAATCCTGAAGACTTAACAGTAGAATAACTGGTGGCTGGAAAAAAAAATCTAGAAACACCAACCAGAGAGAGAATTCAAGCTGGCGGCAAGGACCTCTGGCGCATGGAAAAGACTGCTGCCAAGTCAAGCGACGATTCTGCAGGAAGACAGTGTTGAATCTGGATAGCGGCAATGACCTCTGGCGGCTAGAAAGGGAGTTGGCAGCAGGTACAAGTAAATAGATGGGAGATAGCCGGCGGGGAGTACAAGCAGCAGGTGAAAAAATTCCTCCACGGGAGACAAGAAACGACATAAGGGAAAATTTCAAGAACAGACAATAAAGAAAAACAGTCGGTTGAGAAAAAAGTCCTTCACGGGAGGCCAGAACCGATAGCAGGGAAAAACTTCAGAAAGACAAAGTGGCTAGGGTTAGATACTTGGCTCTGATACTAGCGCCTGGAAAAGACTGCTGCCAAGTCAAGCGACGGTTCTGTAGGGAGACAATGATGAATCTAGCTAGCGGCAGTGACCTTTGGTGGCTAGGAACGGAGTGAGCAACAGGTACAAGTAAATAGATGGGAGACAGTCGGCGGGGAGTACAAGCAGCAAGTGAAAAAATTGCTCCACTGGAGACAAGAAACGACAGAAGGGAAACTTTCAAGAACAGACAACAAAGAAAAACAGTCGGTCGAGAAAAAAGTCCACAGGAGGCTAGAACCGATAGCAGGGAAAAACTTCAGAAAGACAGTGGCTAGGGTTAGATACTAGGCTCTGATACTATGTCAGGTTTGAGAATAGAACAGGATGATTTTGTTGATACGAAGAGAGGTATAAATACATATTACAATACACAAATAAAAGAAAAACATAAATCCAAAAATAGACCAACTAAGAATAAAGAAAGAAATGAAAGCTAATAGTAACTTCAGCACTAATTAGTCCAATAATTAGGCTAATAACTCTAATAGTATTCAATAAGTCAAATCACCTCGTTGATCACAAGCTTCTACAATAATCACTGATTTCCTCCTGAGAGGACCAATGACTTCAAACCGTCATGCCCAACACTCAGTGGTCATTATTAACAACCCAGAAAACAAACATCTTTAACGACATAGTAATCACTCACTTCCAATAACTCCACCAGCCACTTCCCAAATTGTCTCTATATTTGGTCGAATGAAAGAGAAGAATGAGTAATAACTTACAATCATTATATGCACTTCTTAAATAGAGCATATGGTAATATTTATGAATAATTAGGTGTAAAGAGCATCTGGAATTTGATAGCTGCCAATCATACAAAATTAAAATAAAATCTTATATAGAATTTTAAGATAAAAGTGGTTAAATAAAATTAGACGCCAAATCTAGCATTTTTTGGCTTATCAAGGGAAATGTGCCGCATTTGTTTTATTCTAACAAGAAGTTCAATGCAGGAACTCCGTGATTAAAGATGATAGCTTTATAGAAGTTGGTTAAATTCTTTCTCACATATTGACATAAATAAAGTGGTATATCGATTCTTATCCGTTACATTGTATGAAAATTAGTATGTTCCTGTGCCCATCTTCAAGCTTGTTGAGTTATTCAATGTTTGCGCAGCTATGAATATAACTACATCTCACCAAATCATGTAAACTTACATGTCTACCATTTGTGATCTCTAATGTATTTATTCTCTCATCATTAATTAATTTCTACTCAATTTTTATCGAAGTATGGTCTAAGAACACTTAAATTTGAGAATAAAAAATAAAAAATTACAATCGACAAGCTTAATGGACAGCATGTAACGTCCCATTTCTATAACCGGGGGAGAGAATAGAAGAGCCAAGGATTGGAAGAGGAAATAAATAGATGAGCAAGGGGGAGAGAAAACGAGGAGAGGTCGGGATGTCAAAGAGGTGAATTCACCTATAAATCATCACAGTAAAGTCAAGAGAAGAGACACTGCAACTTACTTGAGAGTTGAACGACACAAGTTAATGCTTCCTATAGCTAGAGGCAAGGACGTCGATGAACGACGACGCCTCTGTTGAATAGAGGGGAGGAAGGAGGCAGTGGCGTCGAGAGTTTTCCCAGTTGATTGAGCCGCAACTTCAACCAGAGCTACTGTGTCGTGCGAGCGCAGAGAGGAAGTGGAGTGACTCCTGGCATTCGGTGTGAAGGAAGAAGAAGAAGTTGAACTGAGGCGATTGCAGAAAAGAGAAAGGAGATTGACACGCTGCTCTGTGTTGAAGAAGAGTTGAGTATCGCATGCAACCACGTGAGAAGGGCTCACCTGCGGAAAGGGTATTTCTTTTTACCGAGGTAATTTATTTATAACTTATTAAATAAATATTATATATTACATATGTATAAATTATTATTTAAAAGTTGAACTTTAGTGAATTTGATTCAAGTACTAAAGAAAGGTTAAGGCTTTAATTTTAAAAATATTTTTGTATAAATTACTAACATTTAATTTAGTTTTGATTACAATAATTAAACTTAAAGTTTAAAGTATTAAAATCTTAATTAAAATAATGCAATACAGACAATAATTGATAATTAAATGAAAACACAATTAAATAAAGTGATAATTAAATATTTTATATTTGATAGGTGATACTTTGATATAAGTAATATAAGTTAAGAGCAAGCAGATCGTCAATCATCGAGGTGAGCAATCTTACTTTTAATCTATGGTAATATTTTGATTCTTTTCAAATATTTTGTATTAGTAGTTAATGATACTTGTACAAGCTTTGATTTATATGTTCTTCTTTCATTTGTCACATTCTTATAAATGTTTGTAGTTACTTACTATCATGCATTGGTGTATGTCATAAATTATATATTAAATTAAATGCGATAATCATATAAATGATATAGTTATATTAATTGTTTATATATGCATGACTAACTATGATGAGTCACATCTTTATCGTACTAGCGGGAGAATGCTAAAGAATCCATGCACATAAATGAAAAATCATATAGATATTGAAATGCCATAATTGGTATAATTTTAACTATCCTCCTTTAGCAATTGTACAGATTTAAAATAATATTGATATGCTATTAATATAGTAAGAATCATTGAATAACATCTCAAATGTTTATATTGATTTATTAAAATCTTAACTGAAATACATATTATTTTCTTTTTCCTTATATTACTATAATTTAAGAGTATGAGTATTATCTAACTTGTTAAGCCTACTATTATTTTTAAACTAACTTTTCAAGTTAATTTAATTGATTAAAAAATAAATAATAAAAGAAAAAATATTTATAGAAGGTGCAAACAACCAAACATGGTAAATTTAAATACATTGCGTTGATTTAATTTGATTGGTGATTCTTTTATTTGTTAAACGGAAAATGAATATAAAAAACTTAGTTTCCACCGTCCGGCCGTCTATTTCAGTCTTGATTAATTCTAATTCCTGAGTCAGGTCGTGACAGAGAAGGCTATCAACCATCAACAAGAGTAAATTAGATATCGCTCCACATGAATGTCACTTTTAACATCTTGAATGAAGCCACTATAGTAGGCATTGTAAAAACGCTTCTGACATGTATGAGAAATCCTATGTAGCTAACAAGGAATGTACAATGAGAATTTTTCAAGCCCAATAATAGGAGCTTCACTTATTGAACTCAATAAGTTCAACTCAATCATAAGATAATTTAACCTCATGAACACCAAGTATTGATGATAAAATTTGTACTCTAAGTTAATCATCACTTTATGAAACCTAGTGCAACTTATTGACAGTTGTTGACATTTGACATTTATAATAAAACATCAACTATTAAGCTTAATGACATTAGAGATCTCATCCTCACTCAAGATATTAAATGATAAAAAAAGGGAAAGGTACATCAACATTTTCTATTAACAAGAGCAACTTACAAAGTAAAAGAAATAACAAAGAGAAAAAATTAAAATTTAGTGATAAGAACTAGCAGTTAAATCACAAGAGAATCAAGCCTCAAAATCACACTGTGGATACTACTACTATGACAAGCACGAAAACATGACGATATCACAAAAGCAAAATAAACGTGAACAAAGCCAAAAGCTAAAAGAGATGATGAATGTCATCATGGAACACATTCTAGATAAATCGATACGCGGTGTAGACAATCAAAGGGAGATATAGATAATAGGCTTAGAAGTGCCCTTTTTTTTCCTTCAAATAAATACCAAATAACAAACTACTAAATGGACAATTATGATATTGTGTTCTTTGATTATAATAAATAATTAAATAATATGTGCATTGGCTAAGCGATAGTCAATATAAAAATGAAAATACTTAAAAAGTAAACAAAGTAGATTCTTGGCTTGAGGAGAAACTTGATTTTCATCATGCAACTAGTTGCAAACAAATATCATGCCCTTTTAAACACTAATACTTAGAACATGATGAAAGGTACAATGACGATTGCTCGGGACAACAAGACAAGCACTCCCTACATCGTAGCATCATAGAAACAATGGAAGTTGATGCTATTATGGAAGCAAATTCAGATTGGTGCCACCAAAAGCGAGGCCATTCAAGCAAGAAAATATAAAGATGCCCCTTGTAAAGCCAATTTTCAAGTGTAAAAGATCCACCATGTCCAAAGATTATATTTTAGGAAAACAAAAACACGTCAATTTCTTTAAGAATAGGAGAGAACTAAAAACCAAAATGCTATAGCAGGTGCGTATGTGGGGGTTTGTCCCTATGCTTTTCCAACACGATCATTGTACTATATCACCTTCATAAACAACAAACTAGGAATATATTGATTTTTAATTTAAAAATAAATCAGAAGTGTTTTCAACTTTTATAAAGTAAATAGGTCAAGTGAAAAAAAAGGAAAAAATGAAAAGCATATGATTAGATTATATTTTCACATAATTAAAAAACCACTAGGAATCCCACAAGATAGGCATAAGGAAAACAATCCCAGGAACTTTATATCAAAATAAAATAACTTAAGGGTGAAAAAAATCTTAATGAATATGCAAGAAGCATGAGATTGTATCCATGTCTTTGTAAGAATTTCTAGCCAGATGACGTGAACATAATAGCATATCTAATTAACTAATGACCGTTAGTTGCACTCAAATTTAGGCTTCTTAAATAATCCTAAACAGGCAAGGTGAAAATTTGACAATTTTCAACATCTTATCATATTGATGAAATCACTAGAAGCATTTTTTTAACCAAAATTCAAGAAGTGCTATTTCAATGGACATAAAAGAGAAAAGTTTGACAGCATATTTTGATGCACTGAAGGCAAAAGAATAATTGGAAGTATAATAATTACCGTTAATAAATTCATATTACCTAATGATAGTCAAACATTATTGCAAAAGAAACTCTCACTCCATATTATGTTGAGTCTGAGTAGTCACCTATTCTACATCAGAGCTGAGAAATGCTACAAGAAAATCAGGAATAGCATGAGCCCAGCATACATGTGACCTAAGTCAAAAAGTAATAAAGAGCTCACAAGCTGACTAACAGTTATCCTCCTTCGCTTACAACATATTTCTTGTATATCCAAGAGAGACTGATTACCATACATGCAGAGAATGCTATAAATTGAGCGCTTAAGAGAAAAGCTTTAAAAAATAGAAGTGAATTTTATAAAATTACAACTAAATAAATTATATTGCATGGATCTAACTATTAGGCATTCAAACATCATTAAAACTAATTGAACATGAAGGAGATGAAAATGTTAATGTTGATGTGTAAATACTTCATTAAAGAATGATTATATAGCAGAAATGATAGGAGCAACATATATTAAAGATTAGATAGTTGAAAATAAGCATATGAGATTTGGACATATACAATGAAGAGTGGAAAATACTTCAATTAGATGGGCAAATAAAATTGAAGTCAAAGAATAATGAAAAAAGGTATAGACCCAAAGTTACACGAATAAGTAATTCAAAATGATTTGTGGAGATTAAAATTAACAACTCAGGTAACACTCAAAAGAAAAAATTGAAAAATGAAGGTATGTAGGGCTGACTGTAAATAGTTGGAATAAGACTGATGATGCTGAAAATATAAATTACATTTAGGAAGTAAAATTTATGATTGAGTAGAAATATTTAAATAAAGGGAATTAAAAGGGATTATATCCATTCTATTATGTCTTATGCAAATTCCATTTGTGCATCATTTAGCTTTAGATAAATTGGTGTTATAAATCAATTAATTTGCACAACATGTCATTTTTACCACGAACTCATCACTTGGACAAATCCATTGAATGAACTTTTGCACTATGTGCTCTACATAGTGAGAACTTGAAAGATGAAACTCAAAACAAAGCTCCCCTTGTCACATATTACGAAGTTGATACCTGGTACTTCAAAGATTTGCCACTTAAATTTCAAGATTTTTAATTTTTTATGAAAAAAATGAAAAACCGATGTCACCTGACAATGTATTTCAAATATGCTGAACCTACACGCTGCAGTCATCCTAAGCCCATGCTAATGCTAAAGTAACAACTTGATCTTCTTGTCCAGGCAAGATAAGATTTCAATTCACCTCAACCTTGACCCCTTGATGATTATGAACATTCAAAATAATCAGGCCAAATATAATCACCAAATCACAAATATGCTGCACCTACTGTCAGGTTTCCAAACTTAATGTGTACAATTTGGCAGGAAAGAACGATTGACAGATTCAAACACTTGTTTAAAGCATAACCAACTATAGCAAAGAACTACCTTATTACAAAGCCATTTCCGCTTGCAGTGCTGCAAGCTCATCTTCTTCCGCTGTATTCTTATGTGCAGCAGGACGAAGTGTTTGCCTGCCAGATGGAACATTGGGAAGTGGAGCTGCAGGAGCTGTAGTAGCTGGTGTAAGAAGTTCTGCCTCCAACTCAGCTCCCTCCAATTCCTCAAGTTCTGCTTCAAGTTCATCCTGCCAGTGCAAGATAGTAATGATTCATCAATTTCAAATAAAATGTAAGAATAAATATATAATACATAATGATCGTTACCTCATCAAAATCAGCTGCAGAACCAATAGGAGCTGAGAGTGCTTCCTGAATCTGCTTCATATTTTCGGTCTGCTCGTTGATTTCATCCATAGTCTTGTCAACATCATCAATGTTACTGTAATAATTGAAGAAGTATCAATAAGAACTGAATTATTGGTTGCGCAAAATTTTTTTGCATGAACAGCACAAAACTATGTTGACAGATAATTTCCATGAAGGGCTTAAGCATTTAGCACAGAGACAACACTTAAGTGATGTTTTCTGGTGGCTTTGCATTTTGCTAAATCTAAGATATCACAATTTTGATGTGCGGAAAACATGTGATGTAAAGTTCTACACTACATGTGAACCTCCTCCATAATTCCATAAACCAAGAGAACACACAATTGCATGGCAGCTTGTGTATCTCTAGGGTAGTGAAGATGGCTTTATTTCATTTACAACCAATAAAAATTACCATATTAAAACTAAATATTGATGAAAACTAAATATGAATGAAGCCTACAATGGTAGAATCATTACTCTTCAATCAAAACAGAGTATCAAAAGTATAATAAGAAAAACTAAAACCTAACCCAGATGTAATATAGATACTTGTAATGCAAGTTTACAATTAGAAGAAGAATCAAGGATGAAAAGATGTCCATGCTGCTAGGCAGATAGATGGACAAAATTGCACATTTCAATAAAATGCTCTACATTTTAAAACAACATACCAACGTAATTATCAGAGTATAGTTACTTGTACTCATTCATAATAATTTAGAGATTAGTTACTTACGTTGCCTTCTGCATTGCCTTCATTGCTGATGCTCCAGTTCTCAAAGCGTCAACAGTCTCAGTTGTAGCTTTGGCACCTTCTAACATTATCATCTGAATTAAAAAAACCATCATAACAATGAGTAAAAAGATCATATGGTAGTATAACAGAGTTAAAAATACAGCTTCTATAAGAAACTTATACCTGATCATGAATTCTTAATTGAAAATTCCCTAGCTGCTCGATTTGTTGTTCATAAAGCTTCTTCCTCTTCAAACATTGTATTGCGGCTATCATATGAATTAAAATAGATAATGTTTATTTGTATGCACAAAAACTAAGAATACCATATTTATCACACAACCATTTAGAATTAGAATCAAATTCCACAAATGTTTATTCATGACAATTAACCTATCTGGTTACCCATAAGGTAAACCCTTTAGGAAGCGAAGAAAGTGGGAATACATTTATTTACATGAACATAAGCAGGGAGGAGGCCATTAGATAAGAAATGAAGAAAAAAGGATTTTTTATTTCCAACTGAAGACCAATTGGCTTGATAGTTAAAACAATGTTAGTAAATACAAAAACTTCATTCACATTCTTCTGAGATTAACATAACCATACAACCAAAGTGTACAGTATTATTATAATTAAAACAAACAAAACTTTCTCAGATTTCACATCCGCTAATCTCATGTTCATAGGTCAGACTTCACACTACAGATTTGTGAAAACAAATGTACTGAGGGCATAGCTTAATTCACATCTAATATATTTCTACCGAAGAATAAAGAAACCAATAAAGCCTAAAAACTGAAGCGGGCCTTCAATGAATAAATTTAGTAAAAAGAAGATTAAGTTTAATATACTGCAAACATGAAGAGGATCTGCAGAGCAATAAAAAGTTTACAATGCAATATTTTAGTCAACTTTTTGGGCCTCATGGCTACCAAAACTGCACCTATCAGGCCACAAGAAATTATACACAAGTTGAAAAGTAACAAAAACACCTCCATAGTTTTCAAGCTCAAAGGTTTGTGAACAAGTAATGAAAATTTAAAATTCATCTCAGTATGCATAAGGATCAGATAAAACAGCGCTGGTGTCCTTGTGGAGTGCAGATGGGTGCTGAAAGAAGAGATAAAGCAGCAAGATGATAGAAATCACAGATGTGTTAATGCACTGTGATTGGCATGTTAACTTGTTGAGCCCCAGAAGCAAAAACAGTATCTTAAAGCAAAGCAACTCAAAACAAAGGCATGTCTTTTTTGAAACTATCATCCATTAAGATTAACAAAATGATAGATCACAAAGATAAAAACAGAAAATAAAAAAAGACAAAAAAAAAACCACTAAAACAGAGGGTTACATAGCCTGAATACAAATCATATACAGGCCTTACAGCTATTCTAGATAATAGTGCATAAATATTGTAAAACAAACTTTAGTAAGGAAAATAATATCATCATCATTTCAGCCGCATCCCAACTCTCTGCAATCAGTTTTATGAATCCTCTATTCAATCAATAGAATGCTACTTAACGTATTAATTTTAATTTGTGCAAATCTTTATGCATAACTTCTAGCAATGCCACCTTTGATCGATCTTTTTCTCTTACTCTAATTTCATATAAACAGAAATACTTAATGAATCTTCAATTTATTCCTAGTTAGTGTTGCTTGAAGTATTAAATTCAATTCATGGAGGCCTTTTTGCATAACATGTAATAAGGCCACCTTTGATCAAACTCCTCCTCTAGCTTTCACACATTTTATCAATTCATTTTTTGATTCATATGTTCATTGTGCATGTTCAGAGAACCGAAATACAGTTTTCATTACTTCATCATTAGTTGCTGAAAATCCTCATCTAACCAACTCTCTAATAAAACCATTCCTTAGTCTATCTCCATTTATTTATAGACTATTAAGTAAGCTAAAATATCACCCAAGTCATAAGCACGACCGTATCTTCACTAAGAGTCTCTCTTTCAATAAGACATAAATAATTGTATGTTTTAAAGAACACTAAGCTCGGGTATGAATAAAAGGTTGTACAAAATCCAAACTCAACCTTGAAAAACACAAAGCTTACCTCGTTTGTTCTTGGCTCTTGTAAACTCCTTAGCCTTTTCAACTTCGGCAGCAGCCTTCTTCAGAAGAACTTTCTCTTTTTTCTCTAGCATTTCAATTGTCTAAACCGTTTAAACAGAAGCGCATCAGAGAACGATAGAAAGAGCAAACAATAATAATAATAATAATTACTCAAATCTGAGTAAGGGCTACAGAATTTTAAGAAAACATAGCCTATAGAAGTAGTAAAGCATTATTATGAGACTACAATGACGGCAAAGTGGTTCACAATTTTGGAGACTATCTGCATATGCCTAAATGTTAAATGTTTGCAATGCATTTCATATTAACGTAGTATATGTTCCAAATAAATAGGCATCCCACTTCTAGCATGTAAATTTCACAAACAACTTATCAATCCTACTCAACCACAACAAACTCAACCACAACAAACAAGCAAATCCTAGAAGAAAATTTGCATTGCATATATAAAGATCAATCTCATATCATATTCAGATCCCATGTATTAAATAATTTAACTCTCGGTGTTTAAAAATGGCAACAGCTTTCTGCTTCACTCAAACTCAAATAAAGAAAATCACTAAAATGAGAAGAAATTCTTAAAAATAAACAATGCTAAAGGAAATTAATGAAGGGTTCCAAATTTATGGCAAGAAAAGCCCAACATAGTCCCCCGACTATTAACAAGTGTCCATTTTTAGTCCCTGAGTTTTAAAATGTATCAATTTAGTCCCCGGCTGTAAAAAAAATATTTTGAATTGGCCTTAAATAAAATTTTCTATTTAATTTAAAAGCTCCTTTCACATTTTGAAGGGTAATTCCGTCGATTTATAAAATTCACAAATTAAACACATGAAGGGCTCGCCGGTTCTCACTGGAGAATTCATACGGAAATGTTGGCTATCCTAGTAAGAAATACAATTTAACTGTGTTGTTTTTTTTATTTCAATTGATAAGCAGTGAAGATAATCATATATTTTCTTTGTTTTAGTGCTTTGGAAAACTCAAATGGAGCCATTATGTACAAAAGCCCAGGTAATTATCCTATATTGTGAGAACGATCCAATGAAATGTAAGCTAACAGTTCCCGTATGATATGCTGGAGGATGGGAGTCTCTGCTCCGCATCTTGAACTCTACATAAGCTATACTAGCTCCAGTGTACCTTACATGAGAGCAACAATCCTGTCTACTACATCAATTTTCCGTTTAATAACAGATTATGTATATACACTCTCTATAAGAAGGTATTATAACCGATTATCCTTGCTCAGTTATGCAATCCTTGAATGCATGACTTCATTCTTGAACACATTAGAATTGATTGCCCTCATGTCTTATCCACTAGAATGTCCTCATTCTCTTACACACTCCTTAAGATGTGACTTCATTCTCGTTATGGTGGATGGGCTCTTCAAACAGACACACATGCAACAAAATAACAAATGCATTGTTCATTACTAGCCTCTTCTTTAATGATATGGAGGGACTCCGTGATCTTCTAAATAATATTGTATCCAAATAAGAGGTTAGGCGCATTCACTACATCAAATAAACTCTCTAAGAAATTAAGAGCACTGTTCATCAAATTTGTATTGCTTATCATCCTCAAGCAGGCAATCAACCAAAGCAGTTAGTTATAGAGCTTTGGAAAATATGCTCAGATATTTAATAAGTGATTGTGTATTAACCAACGATCTAATGCTCCTTATGAATTAATTTCCATGTAAAAACTCAGTTAATAGATCCACCAATAGGAATCCATTTGACGTTACCCCTAGTCCACATCCTGCACAGCCTATAAAATCAATTAGATTATCACTGGAATCTAGGTCAAGTGAGTTTACATAATTCTTTTACACAGCACATGCATGATTTTGATGCCCAAATTTGGTGAAAGCTTTCTAATGATAACTATGAATGAGAAGCAGATGCTCTTAAAAGAAACTAGGAAATTTACCGGATAATTGGATAAATTCCCTAAGAGATTCCCATGACAAACTTAAAAGAAGGTAGCTGCATGAACTCCAAATGAAGAAATAATAAATAGAACCTATGTGCACAAATTGATCTTCCATAAAATGTTCGCAATTGTCCACAACTGAGTATGGCTAATCTGAATTCATATCATGATCTTTCAACAATCACAGACTATCCATCGTCCCCTTTCACTATTTGCTTCAAATCCTTGGTATTTTCAATTCTTAAAACCATTCTGCTGCAGATTCATCAAGAGGAGCACGAGCCACAGTGCTAAAACATCCTTGGTGATCACATCTTCTCCAATCATGAAGAGAAGTTTCATAGATAACTAGAAAAGTAAATGAGCCAATCTTACTCAAACAAATCCATGGGTACTGGAGAAGAATTCCTCGGTGTTAATCATTTCCCCTAAAAAGGTCTGTTAATTGTTTTGCTTAGTTTATAGTCGCGTCCGCATGCCAATAAAGATTCGAACCCTAACCAAAGAAGCAATAACCTCAGCCATCAATCATAAAACATTAAGCAAGAGCAAAACTGAAATGCATGCCATATTGAAATCCAAGCCATTCGATCAAGGAATAACTAACTTATCAACAAAAGTAAGAAACACAGTCCATCAAAGACCCCAATTAATCAAGATCAAATCATAAATCGTTGTAATAAAAAATAAAAATCAAAAGATAGAAAAAATTTCAGGAACCTCGTTTAACTTATCAAGCGTCGCCAGAGCATTCGTCTGCTCCTTGGGCTTCCCGAAAAGCCGAGAAAACATGGCCGCCGGTATCTAGACTCTCTTCTCCAAAGAAAGATACCAATCTAAGATCACCAATCAAATCCTTAACCTGTAATAGATAATCAACCAGCCAATCTTGACTTCCCGATGAGATTCGAATCAAGTTGAAATCCTAATCGATTAGATCAAAACTGAAGGTTAAGGAGAGCAGAAGAAAAAAGAAATAAGTGTTAGAGGTGCGAAGTACTGGAGATCAATCCAGGGCTTCGATCTGCCGCGAAGTGATGAGGGATTTCCAGAGATATAATGAGAATTTCGAAGACGGTTAAGAAAGATATTGCAGATCCTGTCCGAGGGGAAACTAGGACGGCATTGAATTGGTAGCTTATATTTATGATTGACGTTGGGAGATGAAAGAACTTAACCTTCAGATCGTACGCGTCTTAGGTTGATCAGACTGGCTATCCAATGTGCCATTAGGGCAGTCAAAACCAATAGTTCTTCGTGAACAGCTGATTTTTTTATTTTTGAAGAAGCTCGTGTTCGACTCGTTCGTTAAGTTAATAAATCTTAATAAGCCGAATAAGAACAAAGATTTGTTCGTTCATGTTCGGCTTTTTTTGGCTCGGAGTAGTATTCATCAATTATACACACACAGATATATATATATATATATATATATATATATATATATATATATATATATATATATGTGTGTGTGTGTGTGTGTGTGTGTGTGTGTGTGTGTGTGTGTATATATATATATATATATATATGTGTGTGTGTGTGTAGTGTTTTTAAAAAATTTAAAAGATTTATAATTAATTAAAATTATTAATTAAGTAAATAGAATAAAAATTATTAAATTACATTCAAATGATTTTTAAAATAAGCAATAGTTTTAAATCTTGCCACAACCGTTAACATCTTATGGTTACATGATTAGGGTTGTCAAAACGACTCTTTGTTCGTGAACAGCTCGTGTTCGACTCGTTAAGCAAACAAGCCGAACACGAACACACTTTCGGGGCTCAAAATATCAACGAGCCGAACACGAGCTGAGCCGGGCTCAACACCCCTAATAATTGAATCAAATAGCTTAATTATAATAAAAAAAAATTAACGGGCTTGAGATCATTCAATTCTCGGATCATTAGGGTACTTAATGCCAAAAGAATGATCTATAGACAAAGAAATTACCTTGAACCATCAGTTTGAGTGCTTTGAAAGCTTAGCCAAATTTATCTAATATCACTCTCAAACCTATAAGCACATCTACATTCTTCATATAATTGATGGGGAAGAGAGCTAAAAATTAAATCTGAACTCGGTGAAAAATAAAAATTAAAAGCTGCCAATCATTAACAATTTTCAATCATCGCCGACGATTGTTGTAGCCTAACCACAACTGTGGCTGCCCAACTACAACTGTTTTAGCCTAGCAACTATCATACGACTTTGACTTGACTACTATTTCTCGAGTTAATGTTTTTGTACTTTTTCCATATGGTTGTTTTCTAACCAATACTTAATTTATGTTCTCATTCCTTAACTCATATTCTAATAACAAAGGAATAAATAAGTATTGTAGTCCTCCTCACTTGAGGAGAAAATTAATATTTATAATTTCAACTATGTAAAAGACTTCTTTGATTGAGTTAGACCCTCTTTTATATGCCTCATGTACACTAGATGTCTTTCCTTAAATGAGATCACATCATGACCTAAGGGAGTGTATTCCATCATCTTACATGATTTTTTTTTATGAGCTTTAAGCAAGAGACCTTTTGGTGCAAGAGAAAATGTTTAATCACAGAGCCATCAACTCATATGTGGCTTAGACAAATTTGACAACATATTTAGAAATTCAATTCATATTGGATGTTTAAACGGTTAGTACACAATCATATAGAACTAAACAATCATTTGAATAGTAATTTTGGTTCAACTTTGGATAGATCAAAGTTAGTTGTATTGCACAATCAATTATAAACTTATGTTTATTGCATAATTGATAAATATTAAGAGTTAAAATAATATAATTATAAAATTAATTATTATTACTTTTTTTTAAAAAAAAGCATAGCTTAACTTATACATTTATGAAAGCATAATTAAAATCATAAACTTTAATTTGTTTTGAGACAGCAACAACAAGCCTTTGTACCACTAACTGGGATAGGGTACATGAATCTTTTTTCTCCATCGTATCCTATTGAATGTTATATTTTCATTTAGTTCTAATAAGTCAAGATCATTTCTTACACAATATGCCCAAGTCTTTCTATGTCTACCTTTGCTTTCTTAACATAAGTCAAATCTAAAACATCTACTCTCATAACTGGATCATTAGATGGTCCACGTTTAATGTGACCACACCATCTAAGATGATTCTATCTAATTTTCTCTACCACAGGAGCTATACCAACCCTATCATGAATATATTCATTTCACATTTTAACTCTAAGTGTTAAGCTACTCATCCACCTAAGCATTCTCATCTAGGCAACACTTAGCTTAAATTTATGCTTCTCTTTTAAAGGTCAACATTTTTGTCATAGAAAATTGCAAGCCTCACCTTACAAAACTTTCCTTTCAGTCTAAGCGGTACATTTATGTCACACAATAGGCCTGAAACATTCTTCCACTTCAACCAACCAACTTGAATTCTATTAATAATATCCCCATCTATATCACCATCACTTTGAACAATAGACCCGAGATATATAAAGCGTTCACACTGTTTAATAATTTGATCACCCATAATTACGACTCTATCACTAGAGCTATTACTACTAAAATTACATTTTATGTATTTAGTTTTAGTTCTACTCAAACGAAGGCCTTTAGACTCCAATGTAGACCTCAATAATTCAGGTATTTCTTGAGCTATTTCTCTAGTCTTATCCATAAGAAGGATATCGTCAACAAAAAGCATACACTGAGGTACACCCTTTGGTAAATGTCCAGCAAGAGCATCCATAACTAAAACAAAAAAGATACAGGCTTAAAGCCGATCCCTAATGTAATCCAACTAAAATAGGAAAATATTTCGCCAATCCTTCTTCTGTTCGAACACAAGTAACAACTATAGTATGCACATCTTTAATGACTTGAATATAAGTCATATCAACACCTTTAAACTCTAGAACTCTACAAAGGATATATTTTGGAACCTTATCGTAAGCTTTTTCTAAATCAATTAAAATTGTATGTAGATCATCCTAATTTTCTTTGTACTACTCCATTAAACCTCTTAATAAATGTATAGCTTTTATAGTAGATCTGTTCGGCGTAAATCCAAGTTTATTATGAGAAATCTTTTTAATACGTCTTAATCTATGTTCAATTACCCTCTCCCATAATTTTAAATTATGACCCATCAACTTAATTCCTCTATAGTTTGCACACTCTTGCGCATCCCTTTTATTCTTAAAAATGGGGACGAAAATACTCTTCCTCCACTAATCGAACATCTTTTTCTTTTTAAAATAATATCAAGGAGTTTATTAAGCCAAGAAACTCCAAAATCTCTTAAATATTTTCACACTTCAATTGGGATATCATCAAGGCCTACAAACTTTCCAACCTTGGTTTTCTTTAAAGTCTCCTCAACTATTTTTTTACTATGCGATGATAAAAAGAACACATCTATTATTATTAACAATATTAAGATCGTATTTTCATAAACTTCATTAAAAATTTTATCAAAATAACTCACCCACCTATGTTGCATATTGTTTTCTAAGAAAAACAATTTTTGATTTTCATCTTTAGTACACTTGAACTAAATCTTAGCTTTTCTTTTCTTTTCTTTTCTTTTGGCTAATTTATACATATATTTTTCACCCTTCTTAGTATCTAATATATTATAAAGATCATTAAAAATAAAATTTTTAACATCACAGATTGTTCTCTTAGATTCCCTATTCGTCATTTATATTTTTCCGAGTTCTCTAAACTTTTACATTTAAACTAATTTTTATAACAAAACTTCTTATATTTATCTTTTCTTGCACATTTTTATTCCACCATCAACTATTTTTATTTATACAACTTTTTCTTTTGATTCTCCAAATATATCTTTTGTCACTTATTTAATAGTGTCTGTTACTTTATCCCACATAAACTTTGCTTCTTCATGAACATCCCAAATCTCGAAAATTTGAATTTTACTCATAAAAATAATTTTATTTGTGTCTTTTAGGTACCCTCATCTAATTCTATGATAATAGTTCCTAGTATTCTTTATTTTACAACTCTTCATCTTAAAATCCAGAAGTAATAATTGATGTTGGGTATCTAAATTCTCACTTGGAATGACCTTACAATATTTATATTCTTGACGATATCTTCTTCTCATAAGAAAATAATCAATTTGTATTTTATTAGATCCATTCTTATAAGTACTAATATGCTCATCTCATTTTTTGAATAAATATTTGTAATAACAAAATCATACGCTAAAGCAAAGTCTAATGTGACTCTACTTTATTCATTAATCACTCCAAAATTTTAATCACCATGAATATTTTTAAAATCCTCTACCACTCTACCGATATGTCCAATTAAATCTCCTTCAAAAAAAATTATTTCTTCAAGAGATATCATTTCTATAAACTCTTTTAGATTATTCTAGAGTTTTTCTTTGAAACTTATATCAAAATCTACTTGAGGAGCATAAGCACTTATAATATTAAAAATATTAGTATCAACAAAAACCTTAAGGGTTATAATTCTATCTCCAATTATGTCAATTTTTACAACATTATCTTTTAAACTCTTACTTATAATTACCTAAGCTATCACTAAATAATGACTCTTATTGAATACCAAAGTTTAAAACCTAAGTATCAATATCCTTAGAATTTTTTTCTACCCATTTAGTTTCTTGAATACATAAAATATTTATCTTTCTATGAATCATAATATCAACTAATTTCGTTATATTAACTATGAGAATACCTATATTTCAAGATCCTATCATAATATTCGTTTCATGGACTAATTTCTTTATCTGCATCTGTCCATAATATGGGAACTCTTGCTTATTTGACGCGACACCCAGGCACCCATATAGCAGCCTTTGCACACTTTTCATTGTATTTTGGTCATACAGTGCGTCGTTTTTAGGGAGATACCCTAGCATTTACACATTGACTAAAAGGATTCATGTCATGATTTTTCAACAAATTTTACTCTGGTTGTTGACTACCCAACGCAACCCTCTATTTTTTTACATCTGGAACATGGGACCCAACAAACTTTAATTTGTTTTGCAGTTTACCAAAAATTTTGAATCAATAACTGATGCAGTAATCAAAAACTAAATACCTCAAATGTTCAAATCAATAATTTAAAATTTGAATTGAATTATCCAAAATTATTTTTATCCAATTCTTTTATTATTATTATTATTATTTTTAATTTATTTCTTTATTTTTGGTTATAGCCAGATGCACAACCCTATTTCAATGCTCTCATCTCATTTTTGGCATCAAGTTCTATTGGGATTTAAAGCAAAGGCTTTATATCCTAGCTTTATAAAAAAATTCAGCACACAAATAAATACATGAGAGATTAAATCTTTCCACTTGAAAAAATTGCATCAATATTCATTCTTGATTGAAATTTTTGTTTTTTGATGACATATCATTTATCATTCTATTTTTGGACATCAAAATCTATATATTTTAAAAATATATAATAATTTTTAAAACAAATTTGTCATCTAAAGCTATAATTTTAATAAAATTACAAGGCAAGACTACTTGTTGGACACCAATGTAGATTTTCCCTTAGGATAGCGGATTATGGGCCTGTTTGGTAGAGTCACAGCTTTCCAGCTTTGCAGTAGCAATGTATCGCCTTACAGGAAGCAGTAATGTGGGAAGCATTACGGGAAGTTCATTGTATCTGTTTAGTTGTAATGTGGAAAACAGTATGTAAGTGTAAAATGACCAGTATCGCCTCGTTTATTAAAACTCGTTTTAAAATTTTGATATATTTATATAGTATACAGTATTTGCAAATGAGATTTTTTAAAAAAATTTATATTTTAAATATACAAACTAATAAATTTAAATTATATTTTTAAATTTTTATATTTAAAATATATATTTACGAGCTTTATTGTATCTAGATTATATAGTGAATTATTGCTTCAATGCAATAATTCACTATATAAATGAAATTATTTAAGTATATTAATAAAATATTTACGAGCTTTATTATATCTTAGTTTAATTTCATAATAAAATATTTACGAGCTTTATTATATCATATTTTTAATAAAATATATACTTGAAAATTTTTATTTTTTAAATAGATTGTTCCAATTAATGAAACATTTAGGAGCTTTAAAAAATATGTAACTAAATAATATATGTACATATTTTAAAAGTATTAACATTTTTTAATGTATAAAAGAACTCTTTTAGTTTCATATTGTTCAGATATCTATATATATTAAGAGCATTAAAAATTTTTTATTTTTAAATCATATGTCTACACAGGATCTGAAACGAAAACACATCAAGAGAATGACTGCATATCTCAAAAAAGTCATAGAGTTTTACAACAAAACATATAGTCCTCTCAAGCACGTGGTAGCAACAGTAGAGTGAAAAAAAACTGTAGGACTATTCCAACAACAACCAACAATATAATAATGTTCACTTTAGTTTTGAGATATTGTAACTCCCGTGTCACTCTGTCTTCCGTAGTGGTCGTACACTCCCCAGCGTCGGACTCGTGAGAATCTGGTAAACTATCTGCCCATCGGAAGAAACCGCACTGATCTGGAATGTTCCGAGGACAGCATAAAACTTTCGGCGAAAGCTATGCGGCTGACGTGATGCCAAAAGAGATGTCCGCAGCCTACGATGACATAGCAATCGGCGAGAGGTAGCCGACGTGCCTGGAGCTCATGTTTACTCGAAATTGAAGCACACATGCGAGCTTAATTAATTTGAGTACGAAATAGTGAAACAAAATGAAAAGAATCAAGCTAGAGTGTCGAATTGTAAATAATGTTAAGTAAACTACTCAGAGAGAGTGTGAAAGACATACATTGCATTGCTCGACCAAATCACTCTCCAACTAACAATCGAGTAATGTCTTCTCGAAGGGCTGCCATTTCGTTTGCACCCTCCCCTTCTTTTGTACAGATTGGTGCACTATTGTTCTGTTCCTGTGGTTGAGACGGTTCAATGCGGTCCTCAAAACCTTCGATTGTAGCAACCTCATCATTTTGATCGGCATGGTCGAAATCAACATCAGTTCGAGTTGGATGCCGCCTGATATAGTTATGAAGGGCCATAGTTGCCAACACTATCTCGCACTTGTTTGGGGAACGGATAGGGTGGCATATCTCGAAGAATGACCCATTTCTTCTTCCAAACTCCAAATGTTCTCTCAATAACGCCTCGCAAGGATGAATGTCTCTTATTAAACAACTCCTTTCTCGTTCTTGTTTGATTACTAGCTCTTTCGAAATCTGGAATATGATATCTTGTATCGGGATATGGTTTAAGATACCCCTCTCGCATCGGGTAGCCAAGCATCTACCAAATAATACTCGCTCGTAATGATAGAAAATTTAGTAAGCTATGTGACCACAAACATCAACTATTTATATTACAAATGACCTTACCGTGCGGTGGGTGAGGAAAATTATAGTCCGGCTTCCTTGTTGCAATTTTAAAGAGTCGACTGTCATGTGCGCTGCCCTCCCATCCAGCCAATGCAAATGTAAAACACATGTTGAAATCACAAACAGCCATTATATTCTGAGTTGTCCTCCCAGAACGACCGATAAAAGCAACTTTCTCGTTATCCGGTACTATAGCATGAACATGCGTTCCATCGATCGTGCCGATGCAATCCTATAGAAACAGAAAAATTATTTCAAAATGTAATCCATTAATAAATTATGCTAGTAAACATGTGTACCTTGAAATATGGCATATATCGGTCATCGTTAAGAATCTCTGTCGGGATCCTTGCAAAACTCGGATCGATTGGTTTTATTATGTCTTTGGCTGGACCGACAAGAGAAGCCAAACCAACTGAGAAATATCGGCTTATTGTTTCCGACGAATGCTGGAATCGTTCCATGGCTCCCCGCATTGACTCATTTTGTGATAGTATGTACAGTGTGATGCCCAATACTTCACGGCATGTTGTCCTTGAAGACCCATGAAGTCCATGAGATGTTGTTAGGTCTACTAGCAGATCTCTGAAAACATCATGTGACATGCGGAAGATGTTACGAAATCTCGTTGGGTGTCCTGATATCATTTCACCCATCCATTTTTCTCCAATCTGAGATGAAGTGTAGCAAGGTTCACGATCGACGTACGTATTATAATATTGTAGCATTATATTTATTGTCTGCATTTCTCCTACGCCGTCGGACTTCCTCCGGATTCATGACGGTGTAAGCCGCACCTTCGTATTGAACAAGTTACTTTCTATAGAAATCAACAATCGACTAAAAGAAGCAAATGAATAAACTATATTTAGAGACGAAATAACTCAAACATTCCACAATTCAAATAGAAATTGTCCAAACAACAACATCGCTAACAAGATCTAATGATAGATGAAATAAAATCATCAGTTCCAAATCAAATCACAATGTGCGACGGTTATAATAATAGCGTATGTATTCGACTCGTAGCTTTCTGTTAACTGCAGTGAAGAAGTCTCGGTGGAGAGAGTCCCGAAGGAGGTCGATAGCAAAGAAGAAAAGATCACGATCCCCTATAATGTCCGGGTCTTCTTGTAGAAGACTAACAACATGCTCGGACGTCGGTTTTTGAACTCGTGTGGAGCATCATTTGTTGATTCCACCGAGTAGTGAGAGCTGCTCTTTCATAGTTGCAACAGTATTTTTCTTCCTCTTTTCGATCCGGGGCCGCTTCGTACGATTTGTTGATTGCATTTCGCGTTTGTTCGTAAACCCGAAGTTCCGCTGAATCGTTTGATAATTCTACGGCAACCTCTTCGGGGGTTGTTTCAATCATTATTTGGCTTGCTTGCACTTGAAAATTTCCCTATAGCTACTACGCCACCAAACATTCTATCTAGTTTGTCCTCCAATTCGGTTCTATCCCAACTTGTTCGAACTTTTTGGCCGTAGGAAAAATCAGTAACATCAAATTAGATTTCATTAGGAGGGCTAAAAAACAAAAAAATGATTTACATTGCAATTATTAATTGAATGATAGCTTACCGCAAGTCTTTCAGCCCACCATGTATCTGATGCCGCAATTGTTCGCTTCGATGGATCCCAACCCAAGCCGGCCGATCCTTGTTTTAGGTCCTTCCAAAGTTTCCACTCTTTCTTGAGTTGGTCCCATTTATTTTTTAGCTGTAGCTTCGTCATAATCTCCGCTCTGCGACATCCTTAAAATTTGTGACAATGTTTTGCCAACCTTCTTTGCTCGAAAAAGAATTTGGCCTATTCCCTTTCTCGACTTCCGCTACGCATAGATCGCGAAAAATTATTTTTATATCCTTCTCCCAAAGTGCGGGAGTAGCAACTTCTTTGTTCTTATTAGCCATACTATGAATAAGCACAAATATTAGTTATATCTTTACTCATATTAGCATTGACAAATATAAATTGCAATTAACCAACCAAGTACAGGTAAACACAAAGAAGAGAACAATTTACGTGGTTCGGTCTAACTGACCTACATCCACGGGAAAGAAATGATATTTCTTTATTGCTGAAATAGAGAACATGTACAAAGAATTTCAAAGTACCATAAACACTCAACTCCAATTTACCTAGAGTTACACACCAATTATACCAGATGTTACAGAACATATAAAGATACAATTTCTAATGCAATAAGAACTTTGATGAGCCAAAAAGAAATGGTGCTAAAAGACTGCATTGACGTACAATCATAGCTTTATAATCATAGAGCAGACCACCATAGGAAGCGACCACCAAGAACAATTGCTAAAAATCATATGCCACCATAGGAAGCAGCCACCATAGGCAATCATAGTTTCTCCATCTTTCTTTATGAAACCAAATCACCATTTTTTTCTTTTTTCTTTTTTTTGCTTTTTAGGACGGCCTATCATTTCCCCTCAAATATAAGGTCATTATATATCATTCACCAAGAGCCCACTCAATCTCATAGAATCACCCAAAGAGTCACTTCTAAAAATTGCTTAACTATGAAAGCAGGTAGCCATGAATCATGGTATACACAAAATGCATGAACCATTGGGTAATGACAAACTAAGCAAAACCTAACTTTATTTTGCTTAAACAACAAGTAAAATGACAGAATCAAAGGAATTCCATGTATGATTGCCACTACCCTTCCATCCTTCCATGAAGAATCCTTGCTAGTGTTTCTTATTTGCCCGTAAAGAATACAACTACTGAGGAGCGAGGCATAAAACTTTCGGTATAAAGCGAATTGTACTCAATACATGAAGCTTTCACTAATATATTATGGGATTGATGCATTCTGCAGATGCAAAAATACTTTTCACAATTCGAGTTTATATGCTCCAGGTTAAAATGAATGAAACCAACCGCAACTTTGGGCTCACCATAAATACAAATTGAAGCAAAAGAAATCATATTTAGCTGCAAATTATTGAGAACTTGCCTTCGGACTATGCTTTACCAAATGGACAACCATTCATGTAATCATACTATGCTTTACTAAATTAAAAGTTATTCAGTAACTTAAACGAGAAGATAGTAAATAAAAAATTTACCATTGCTAACTCGTCAGAAATAAAGATGAGGCAAACAATGGACAAATTAGTAACTAAGGATCAAAACATTAATAGAGATAAGTGAAACGAGTTCAAATCCACGAGATCGATAACGGGGAATAACAAGCATCGGTGAATAAAAGCATCCCTGCATTCCATCAGCCATACAAAGAATAATTGTTCAGCATAAGTTCAGGACCCAAAAATAATGCACGTTAGCTAGCCTACTTATCCAGGACCCACAAATATTGGACTACAACAAATAAAGAGTTCAGGACCACTTCTTCATATGTGATGAGGCTACTTTCCATAAAGTTCCATACATAATAGGGGTTAAACAAATCAATTCGAGCTTGCAGCACCCCTGTTTAATATTGAGCTTGACTATTTAATCAGCCTCAAGCTCGGGTTCAATTCTATAGGTTCAAGTTAGCTCACAAGCAAACATATGTATTGAGCAAACACATGTTTAATCTCGAGCTTGAACCACCTCTCGTTTAATCTTCAGCTTCACTAATTAATCAGCCTCAAGCTAGGGTTCAATTCTATAGGTTCAAGTTACCAAAGCAGCGAGAAAACAAAGTTCATATCTTCTTAACTAATGGGGCTTCTATAATCATCACATGAGGCAACATAACCAACAAAGTAATTGGGAACGTATTGAGAATATGCGGGTTTTCCGACTTGATTGTAGTATTCCATAATTCTCCAGCATGCTAAACTAAGGAAAATCTAACTTTTTTTTGCTTAAACAACAAATAAAATGACAAAATCAAAGGAGTTCCATGTATGTTTGCCACAACCCTTCCATCCTTACAGAAATTTCTGTAGAAACAGAATCACAAATACAGGAAATTCCAAACTACTAAACAAATAGAAAAGACATTGCTCTCCATAACAACATCACAAGAAAGTATGAATATCAAAACTCTCTGAGTTCCCAATATATAAAAAATGACACCTTCGATTATAGTTTTCATTACTGCAGTGAAAAAAAAAACAAGAACTTTATAGCTATTGCTGCAAAATCTGAAATTGTTGAGAAACATAGAACTGCAAACTTTATAGCTATTGCAAAACAGGAACTTTATAGCTATTAAGATCACCGAAATTAAGCATGGTTGCCAGCAGAGAACTGCCTTGACATACTGAGAACGGATTCGAAATAGAAGATTAGGCAAAGAGATGAAGATAACAAGTCTTTCAATCCAAAAAGCAAACTTTAATGGCCTCTAATCTCGAATCACATATAATAACATAAACTAAATCTGTAAATTTCTAAATCCATAGAAATACTCTTCACAACTAGATGGAACAAATGAGAACGATAACGGGGAAGGGAGAGGCAGACGGGGACTCGAGAGGGAAGGATCGAAGGTAGGTTACCTTGGATTCGATCTTTTCTCGCTCGAGGAAGAGTAGATACCGTCGGCTCACGAGAGAATGTTAGGGCAAAGAGAAATCGAGGGCGAGGCGGAGCGAGGGCGGCGGCGAGGAATAAAATGTTCAAAGCCGCGTTGAGGTCCGGACCGCGGGGGTTATCCCGCGGTCCGCTTTAAGGCCGCTTCGCGGCGATCTGCCGCGAAGCTGTACTCTGCCGCGGGACTTTCCAATCGACTTCGCGTTCACCGGCCGCGCCGCAGGGCCTTACAGCGGAACCAAACGGGGCCTATGTTTGAGCCTTCATAATTTTAGATATGTTCAAAAATGTTATGTCAATTAGCGCAAAAATGTATGAAATATTTTACTACAAATTATTTAAATTTGTTTAAAATTAACTATAAATTCTATTGGAGTTCAAAAATACTAAATATGAGTATGAAATATAAAAAAATAATATAAATAAATTACTAGATCATGAGGAGAAGAGATCGACCACATTTTTTTATTTTTTTAATTTTTTATTACACAGAACCACTAAATTATAAATAATAATAGAAAAAATAGAGGTAAAGATCATCGCCACATTTTTACCTATATACATCAAAATTATTTACATCTAAATAAATTTAAAAATATAATGATTATGATTTTCTAATAATTCTCAACAAAATATATAATTTTTTTCATAAACATAAAATACTTATCAAATACTATAAAATATACATATATCAACAAATACTATAATCTCACTCCATTAGAGTCTTACGCGTACCCTTCCTTAAAAACATGTAACATGAATGAGCAAACACGTCAGTAGATTACATAAAACATACAGTTAAAATCAATACACAAAATAGAACAATATGCATTATTGTATCACAAGGGTTTCACAAGTGCTAAACAAAAGACTGCATGAAACTAAATATTATTATAGATTCATTAAAAATATATATTATAATAAAGTATCAAATCACAATATTAGCAGTGTGTAAGATTGTAACATCAAGTATATTTATTATCACACATATATAATACATGTCAATTGCTCTGGTTAATCACACGTGATCTTTATTACTTGTCATTTTGCTATTGAGATTTGGACGAGGTGTATGGCTGCTTTGAATATTAATTGGTCCCCTTTGGATGTTACTACTATTAATGATTTATTCTCTGATTGGTGTAAGCTTGGTAGCAGGTTTTTTCCTTGTATTCCCGTGATAATCTTGTGGTTCATTTGGATTTTCAGGAATGACATAAAGTTCAATGCTACGGTTCCTGGTGTTGTGTCTACTGTTAAGTTGGTTTTGGGTTACTTGTACAAGTGTTTAAGTTTGGTTCTTCCTAAAAAGGATCAATCTGTTTTCTTGCTTAAAGTGCTGGAAGCTTTGAATATTCATTTTAACATTTCTTCACATCAGTGTGTTACTGTTAAGTGGGTTAAGCCCATTGTTCCTTTTATAAAGATAAATACTGATGGGAGTTGGATCGATATCGCTTCCGGTGTGGGTGGTGTTTGTCGTGACACTTTGGTTTGTATCTTATATTGGTTTGCGGCTAGAGTCGTTTCGAGTCTCCTATTCTCGCGAAATGGATGTCGTGATTTTCGGTCTACGATTGGCTATGAGGTTTGGTTGGCATTATGTTGAAATTGAAACTGATTGTCTTGTGCTTTGGAAGTGCATTTGTTTGTAGGAGGTTCATCATTGGAGTCTGACTCTTTCTTTGAAGAAGGTTCTTTTACTTTCTCGGAATTTGCATGTTAAATGGTTGCATGTCAAGCAGGAAGGTAACAGGGCTACGCATTGGGCTGCAAAGTTTGGTTTATCTCTTTCTCGTGTTCAGATTGCTTCTATGGTTCCGGATGCTCTTTTGGAGCTTGCCTCCTTGGATCTTGCTTAGTTTTGTCTAGTTTTGTTTTGTTTGTTTGGGTTGTCAGTGTGTGTCGTGTGTGTTGTTTTTTGTCTTTTTTTCGGAAAGAGGACCTTAGATTCTTATTTTTTGCGTGAGTTGTATGGGTGTGTTAGATATGACCTCTTTCCCGGTTTTGTAAATTTTACTTTTTTGATGAAATGCTTAGGGAGCCTAAGTCTCCTTCAACTAAAAAAAAATCACAGGTGGTGTTTTTCCTGTATTGTTTATAGTAAGACTTGAGAATATCATGTTATATTATATCAGTAATAGTAGTTAAGTGACAGTGCATGTGAGTTGTCATCCCTCAACCCATTGTCACTCATATCATAACTCAACCTGTACCAAGTTACACGATGAACTCATTTGAAAGTAAGCACATTGGCCCACCTTCCTACACAGATAACATATATATTCCCACCTAAATCATAATAGTCGGTCTTTCGTGCTTACATGCACATTTCATAATAATGATACCATTTTCAACTAATTTTATCATTCTCCCTCCTCGTGAGAAACATAATGTAAATAAAACTTGCATATAGAAGAAAGCAGTGAAGTCCATAATATGCAATGATATGCATCAAATTATACGCACCAATCGAGAAAAAAATCACATTAAGCTTGCATATACAATCACTCATCAAAATATCATTTTAATTGTATTTCGATAAAATTTTATATAACTCAAATTAGAAAATATACCTCAAACATAATATATATATATATATATATATATATATATATATATATATATATATATATATATATATATATATATATATTGTAAGAGTTTAATGTGCTAATGCCAAAAATGTGTATAATAGTTAGAACAAGAGCATATTAAAAAGTTACAAGATGAATGCTTATAAAATATTGAGATATTCCAATATTAGTAAATTTTGGGCGAATAAAGACTTAGAAAATACTCGAAAAAATAAAATCATCGAAATCAGAGATAATAGAATAATTATAGCCTATTTTGAATCTATCAACTTTTTTTAACTGGATCGTCGGACAAAAATTTAGCTAGAACTCTTAAAAACCTCTTCTTCTTTATCTCTCACTCTCCTTTTATTATCTTATTTTTCTCTGGGTTTTTTATTTTGTATTTGATGATCTCTATTATGCTGTGATGATACCTTTTGTTGGCTATCTTTTTAATAGTCGAAGAATCTGAGCTTACTTTTTTTTCATCTATGTACACAATCCTTCAAAAATAAACTATGGGGGTTTACCCCTGCTTAGTCATGATGTTCTTAGGGCATGTTTGGGGTAGCTGCAGCTTATTGAATAATTTGTTGATAAGCTGATTAAAAATAATCTGCTGATAAGCTAGATGCAGTGACTATTACAAAATTTTACTTTTTTGAAAAAGTCAGACCGCTGCCAGAAAGCTGCCACCGCACCTAAATAGGTGCAGTATGAAAAAGTTGTTTTCTGTGTTTTGAAAATGCATAAGCTGTCAAAACGTAATTTACCCAAACAGGTCAGGTGCGTTTTCAAAACGCTGCCGCACCAAATAAGCTGCCCCAAAATTCTATATTGTTATTTTTAAGTTTATTTTTGTTGAGCGTCAAAAAATCTATGGTAGTAGAGTGATAATTTAATGTCTTGCATAAAGATCCAACATGCACACAGATAATAGAAAAGTAGTAGGAGGAGAAACAAAAAATTTTGTGGAAAAATCTTGGAAGAGAAAAAATCTTGAGACCTAGCCTAATCAAAGTAATCCACTATATAATTAAAGTACATAGGTATATCATTCTTCTGAATTAAAGAAGATGTAATTACAAAGCTGATAATCATAGATATACAATTGTAATGTAGCTGTAATAGTCTTGATTGGGCTACAAGAAATGTGTCTTTGGCTATAATAGTGATAGT
Source organism: Papilionanthe hookeriana x Papilionanthe teres (assembly GCA_022702705.1). Taxonomy (NCBI): domain Eukaryota; kingdom Viridiplantae; phylum Streptophyta; class Magnoliopsida; order Asparagales; family Orchidaceae; genus Papilionanthe; species Papilionanthe hookeriana x Papilionanthe teres. Next base: position 21,541,743 of record CM040421.1, read on the forward strand.
TGGCCACAAAGGGTTATGTGATGGTTGTAATAGTATTACTTGGAAACATAGGCTGTAGTTCAAATTTATAACAGTAGTATTTAGTCACAAAAGCCACAATTTGTTGCTACAAAAGCAGTAGATGGCCATAAATGTTGTAGTCGATGGTTGCAATAGCGGCAGTTTGCCACAGAGACTGTAGTTGAAAGTTGTAATAGTAGCAATCAGTCATAAATGTCATAATTAGTTACTATAAAGGCGATAATGGTCATAAATGTTGTAGTTGGTGGCTGTAGTAGTGGTAGTTTGACATAGAGGTCGTAGTTAGAAGCTGCAATAGTAGTAGCCTTCTACAAAGACCTTAGTTAGTTGCTATAAAGGTAGTAATCGACCAAGAAGGTCATAGTCGGTGGTCTCACTAGCAGTAAACAGCCACAAAAGTTGTAGATTGAAGCAGTAATAATGGTAGTCATCCCCAAAAGTCAGTTGGTAATTGGACCTGTTCTTATAGGGAAAATCATGTTGTAAGTTTACACCAAACACTACACTTGCATTTATACAGAATAAAAAAAAATATTGTTTTTAGGAACAATCGTTCTATCATGACTACAATGGTGATAAGTGGTGGTCGGCGGCTGCCTGAGGTCGGCAGTGGCAGGCGATAATGATCGACGGTGGTTGACAGTGGCTGATGGCTAGTTGTCGATGGGTGGTGGTCAACGGTGGTTGGTGGCTATGAAGATTAAAACTTCTCGTTAGGTCTTCAATACGGTGTTATCGTCGGGTCTTCAATACGGGTGCTATCGTTAGGTCTTCAATATAGGTGTTACCATCCTAAGCTGCCTACAACCGTATTCGAGATACAACATTTATAAATATAGATCAACGGTGTTAAGAGGTCAGCAAAAGCAAGAAGTGATGGCCGGTTGTGGTTGATGGTGGTTGACGACTAGTGATCGACTGTGGTCAGCGACTACGAAGTCCTGGAGTTATTTTTAGGTCTTCAATCTAAAACTGACTCTGAAATTCCTCTTCTTCTCCCTCCTCCCTCCAAGTGACGAGAGGGAGTGCATTTATAGCTTTTGGGTAGGGGTGATTTGGTCTTTTTGATGAATAATTTCCACAACCACCTCATAATGATCATCCTTGATCATAATGAGTTTTTAAATAATTTGAGTTCCATCATGACCTCGAAATTGAGTGATATTAGGCTCGTTGGATTCCTCTCATCGAGATGCTCAATTTTACTATAAATATATCAAATTTGGAGTTTATTTGATCTTTCAATTGACTATACAAAGCCTCCAAATGTGCTTCAATGACTTGATATAGGCCTGGTTATACCCAAATTGACCCAAAATCGATATCATTGGATTTTTCTTGTCGGATTTATCAATTTGACTATAAACTTATTGAATTTGGAGCATTAGATGATCTTGAATTTGGATTTAACAAGTTTATTATTGAAAAATGCATCGAGGTTCATGCTTGATAAAAATTTCTTGATTACATGACGGTTATCACCCTATTTTTGGAAGATGTTGCTTGTGTTATCTAAAAATATAAATTTAGATGTTCCATACTCATACTTTGAGGAGACTTAAGTTGTCATAGTGCTTTGTGGAGTTTCGATCATTTGTCATTATTAGTATTGGTGATCGTGGTGGTTGGATACAATGGTGGTCGGTGGTGATGATGGCTAAATAGCGGTGGTCTGATGGTGATGACAATGACCATGATGGCACCAACCCATTCAATTCAATGATGGTGGTGACATTGATATAATGATTTGACGATAACGATAATGTACCATAACAACAATGGTTGTTGGATGTCAGTGAGTGACCCGACCCGCAATATTTATATTCTAAAGATAGTAAAAAACTTGAACCAAATTATATTTAGCGGCTAATGTGAACAAATGTAAAGTTTTAGAATACAGATTAATAGCATTCACACTAGGGGTACAATGCAAGTATATGTAAATAATATAGAGTTTTCTATAAAAACCCAGTATCAATCTCACAGGGAAGCTGTAACTCGTTATAATAATTAATAAAACTTTTACTTAAAACTGCAGATGTTAAACTATAAAATAAGACTAATAGTTTATATGATCACAGAAAGTAATCACTACCTACAAATTCAGTTTAAAAGCTAAAGAAATTGCAAATGTTTCTAAACTAGTTATAAGTAAAAAAGTTCAAATTATGTAAAGAGACTCTCTCATTGCAATGAATTCATAATCAGTGAATGAATCGAATGTTTAAAGATTTAAATGATGCTTTGTGACAAATAGGAGCATACATATTATTTACCCTATCTCGAGTGCATAAAAAAAATTAGCTAATCTAAAGTAAGTTCCTGATTGTATGGTTATTCTGAGTAGTTCTAGTCTTTCACCTCTAGATTACCCACTATGCCCTTTTTATAGGACTAACCAGGAACTCAAGTTCCAAATCTAGACCAAATTGGCAAAGGATCTAGCATGTCACCCTAGAAACCCCAATTTTACGCTCAACAAATATTATATCCTTATTTATTTGCACCAACCAATAGACTTCCTAAAGGTTAATGTGGTACTCACTAGTTGAGTGAAATCATAGCCCTCCCGGGTCATTATGTTTCACAATGGATTTTAACATTACAAGTGGTCAAATTGCAAAGTAAAAGAAAAACCAGTGTAAATACTATCACAATTTTTGGAATAAACAAAACTCTAAACAAACCAAATCCTCCACACGATACTACTTATCACAAGGAGAAATAAAAAGAAAACTATTTAGAATTCATAAAGATAACAAAACAAAACATGATTTATAGTAAAAATCAAATGTACAGAACAAAACTTAAACAGAAGTACAAATATTTATCTCAAACTCTTCCCCAAAAAATCCTCTGCAGATCCTTTACTATCTCTGACTCAAATATACTCACACAAGGCTCACACAAGCACAAAGACTCGCCACCCTCTCACTATGGTGGCTTCCCACTCTAATGGGTGTCCAACCCACCCAAAAAAGACTCCACACACGCCTTTTCATTTGAAAATCTTTTCTATAAATAAGGCTCTGAAAATCACCAAGGGTCACTTCAGGCGCTTCTTCAGAATTCTTCCAAATTAAATATATAAAAGGGGTAACCGTTCTGGTACCTATTTGCGAGCCTTCTAGAAGGGTCTCATAACTACCGGTGCCTAGGCGCCAGATCACTTTTTACTTCATTTGGCATCTTTTTGCTCTGTTTTTGCTAATTTAGCATTTAAACTCTATTTCTTGCACCTAAAATAAAAAACACACAAAATACCTTTCATATAAAATAAGTAATTTTAAGGCGTGTCAGTGATCTGACATAGTAACAGCCATGAGATGATGATATGTCAAAGATGATAGTGAAAAACAATTTTGGCAACTGTCGGGCCTCAGAGATCCAACATTACGGCCACCTGTAGATGATCTAGCAATGACAACACTGTACCACAATAGCGACGATTATTGGTTGTCAGTGATCCAACATAGCAATAGTCGGGAGATGATGATCCACTATAGATGACATTGTACTACAACAATGGTGGTGGATGTTAGTGATCCGACACTACAACCATCAGGAGATGATCTGACGTGATGACGGTGTACCACAATAGTGGTGGTAACTAGGCAACAACAATCTAACTATTGAAGTGATGGTTTGATAATGGCAGTGATGACCCACTATCGGTTGGATGGTAGTGGTCTGATGACAATGATGGTGGTCAGAGGGGGAACAATGGACCATTATCATTCGACATACTAGATTTGAATCTTCAGTAATACTGATGACATTAAGTATCGACATTAATACATGCTCTAGTCAAGTGACTGCATAAGAGTGATAGATGAGCGACACAATCATAAATAATTCTAATTGAGCTATATCGTAGTTGGCATACACTAAAGATATTGAAGAAAATACCAAATGGATGATTGACTTGTTTAAGGCCATTTGTATGAAACAAGCCAGTGAAATGATAATTTATATGTAATCAATCATGAATAATCCACCAAGATTGTTTAACCAATTTGAGATTATTTGCATATAAGAAACCATGAGTAACCCATTAATGATGTTTGACTGATTTGAGATCATTTATATGTGTGAAACAATGAGTAATCCACCAAGGATGTTTGACCGATTTGAGGTCAGTTGTATATAAGAAGAATTGAGTAATCTGCCAAGAATGTCTGACCAATTTGGAGTCATTTGTATATAAGAAACCATGAGAAATGATTATTTATATGTGAGAAATCACGAGTAATCCACTAAGGATGTTCTCCTAGTTTGAGCTCATTTGTATATAAAAGCCATGAGTAATCCACTAAGGATGATTGAACTGTCCTAGATTATTAGTCAAAACGGAGCATTCACTCGACGAATGTAACTTGTTGTGGAAAGAGGTCAATTATAATGCACCAAGATTTTTTTACTTATCCTAGATTATTTAGTCAGAGCACAACATTGACTCGATGACTGTAACATGTTGTATAAAGAACTTGATTGTAATCGTCCAAGGATTTTAGACTCTTAAGGGTGCATTTCTTCATCCATGGCAAGGTCCCACTCCCCTAAATCTTCAGCTTGAGTGGCCTCAAAATACTATGGTTCTTCATTATCAGTTAAAAACAATTAGTATAACAAAGAAGAATACATGTGTACATGTTGTATCACTTTGTTGAACCTCCTGCCTTTAGTAGCATTTGACCGAGGAATTTCCTATGCTCCATCTGGTTGAACACTTCTTCTTTCTCCACCCTTTTGATCACCAGTGTCTTCTATCTTAACATACTTGGACTTTTCTGAAGTAACTGACAGGCTTCCTAAGTTTCAACTCTGTCCTTATGCATATTCATTTCATTCAATGTAATATCACTGCTCATAATAAGTTTTTATTATGATAATCTCTGAAATTGTAGCCAAACGCATATGAGCCATATCCAATTAAGGCACACTTGATAAATTTTGAGTCAAGCTTACTCCTGGATCCCGCTTCAATATGTACATATGCAAGAGAACTTCCAAATAGTTTTAAATGAGAAAGATTTACCTCATTGTCAGTCTAGACTTCTTCAGATAAGTCTTTCTCCAAATGTACTGATGAACTATGGTTAATCAGATAAATAATAGTATTCATCACTTCAGCCCAAAACTATTTTGGTAAGCCTGCATGCAGCCTCATGCTCCTGACAGGCTCCATAATTATTTTAGTCATGGGCTTAGCCACATCATTCTACTGCGATGTCCTTGGAACAATGAACTCCTGCATAGTCCCTTTTGTAGCACAGAAATTTCAAAACGTCTGATCACGATATTCACACCCATAATCTGATCTGAGATAGTTTAGATTCAAGCCCGTCTCATTTTCTATCATAGTTTTCCAATTTTTAAGCACTTCAAATATGTTATATTTTTTTTTGCTTTAAGAATTAAATCTATATCTTTCTAGTGTGATCATCAATAAACATGACAAATTAGTGCGATCGTTCAACAGACTAAACTGGAGTAGAACCTCATACATCAGTATATACTAACTCCAACTTCTTTGACTTCACCACTAACCCACTCTTAAAGAAAGAAACTCTCATGCTTGGTATATATACAACCTTCACAAAAATCTATTGCTTCCAAACCCTGAAGTTTATTCTGTGAAAAGTAGGGACTTCATATATTTCTTGCTCATATGACCAAGCCTATGGTATAACAAACCTGTATCCACATTGTTTCCTGCCACATAAATAAAATCCATCAATTCATTGATCAAGTATAGAGTGTCTTCAATGTTGTCCTCCGCCATCAACACTGCCTCTGGTAACCTTCATGAATCACCTATGAAAGTACTCACGAAATCTGACTTTACCAGCTAGCTCACATCGATGAGATTTCTCTTCTGACTTGGAACACGTTTAACTTCAGTGAGCTTCCAGACTGTTCCACTTGACATTTTGATATCCATATCCCCCTTTTCTACAATATTGCAAACATTGTTGTCTCTCAGATAAATCTTCCCTAAATTACTCTGAGTATGCTTTTTAAATAACTCTTTATTGAGGCATGTGTGAAAAGAGAAAACTAAATCTAATATCCAAAATTCAGTATTGATTAAACATAACATTAGGGAGTCACCTTGAAATTTGATAGTAGAGACGTTTGTAGAAAGATTCATTTCCTGTCCTCCACCTCCATCTTTCTTTGAAGCTTTACAATCCTTCTTGAAACACCTTTTCTTTTCGCAATTCCAACATTCTCTTCTGTCATTTCTTCTGCTTGACTTAAACTTTCCTTTTCTGGACATGAACCTGTCTTTGCCTAAATTCCTGGCTAGATTCCTTCCTTTATTTTTCGCATTCAATGCAGAACCTAAAAATTAACCATCTTGCTGAATTACTGTAAACTTTTTCAATCAACATCAACCTGACGATGTCATCAAAGTTCAACTCCGTATTCCCAAAAGAGTTACTTACTGCCTGGTAATGAAGACAATATTAATAGTGCTTTGACTTCGTCATCAAACTTAATCCCTACAAAACACAACAGGCTTGTTACCATTTTTAAATTATTTAGATGTTTTGCCACCGAACTATCTTCTAATAACTTCATATTGAATAATCTCTTTATCAGAAAAACTTAATTTGAAGCAAAATTTTTTTGTATATCTTTGTCAGTGCCGCCGTGAGATCAACCGTGATTTTCTCATTTACTATATTGAATGCAATGTATGAGAAAAGTGATAAACAAATTAAACATAAGGTTGTTCGATCCAGCACCTCTCATCCCCCATAGTCATAAAACCAGTCTTCTTGGTGATACCTTGTAGTGGAAAATACAATTTTTTCTGATACAACAAATCTTCCATTTGCATTCTCCAAAACATGAAGTTCATCCCACTGAACTTCTTCACTTTGTGCTCTGCTTCGTCGGTCGTTGCTCCCACTCGAATCAAACACTTCGCTCTGATACCAGTTTCTTGGGAAAATCACGTGGTGTAATAGGATCACACCGATTCAAGAAAATCGAAATAAAATATTTGAATAGAAGCACAATAAAAAATAAACTAGAAAAACACACCAGAATTTAACGTGGAAAAACCTGATAAAAGAAGAAAACCATCAAGCCACACCACCAAGAAATTTTTACTATGAAATTTAGAAATATACAAAATACACACTCAAATCACATCTCAACAAATCATTGGAACTTATAGAATATCACTCCAAACTCTTCTTCTTGATCTCACGAGAGAAAGGCACAATGAATTCATCCTCTCCAACATTACTCTAATTCACGAGAACTCTTGTTGAAATACAACATGTGAGAGAAAGTCATCCTTCGTCGCTCGAATAGAGGATTTAAACTAAAATGGGGAAGTAACTGCATGCATTCATGCCATTCCTTGGCACTGGAATCTCGCACCCTCTCTAATATAGGGTGCATAGGTGCATGATAGACGTCGTGGGGGCGGTGCAAACTCCAATGCGAGTGAATCACACACTCTATCTGTAAGTGTGGGCGCGTCATCCTGGCACGGCTGCATTGCTCCCAAAATACTTCTGCTGCTTGCCCAACTTCATTGCGGCTGTGGGTGCTCTTCCAGGCTCCACACCTCAAACATAAACCTATTATCTTACAACTTTTCAAGATACTTGTGTGCATTATTTATAGAAATATTTCTAGATACATGTTTATGCTATTTCAGGTTAAATTTATATAGTATTCAATAATGATTTGTTTATCAATCACCTACGGCAATAGTTCAATTAAAATTTTATTTTGGGGGATAACTTAATAAGTAATATTGGATTTATATGCCATACACCTCAAGGGGCAGACCCGCCAAAAAAATGGCAAGGAGAAAGTTTTGTCAAACCAAGCTCAGTAAGAGCTCATCAGCCCTGACTCATCATGAACTTGCCAGCCTAGTTCATGATAAAAGTTTGCTAGTTGAGATCTTAGATGGACTCACCAATCAGGATCTAACAGAATTCTTTCTATGGAGTTTAGCAGCAAGGCGTACTTGCACTCTCATCAAAAAAGATGCATCCATAAATTTTATTACCCCATGCACCAAATTCAATAGATCAATAGAATTAGAATGACTATCTAAGACCACAGACTGTTAGTCCAAAGTCCATATTGAGGCCATATGCTTTTAATATTTATTTGTGTTTTCTCACATATATTGCCCATTTCATAATTGTTCCTATGGCGCTTGAGGCCCCAAATTCTTATAACCCCCACTTTGTCGCTATAGTTTCTGGAGCCTTCTCTAGTAAATTTGCTCTCTCTGTTTACATCTATCTTCTCTGCCCTTCACTTTTCCTTGAACTGATATGGTCTGAGAGTGAGCCATGGACAAAACATGATCCAACTTATGGTTTAGTAATTATTTTTATGGTAACTTTCAGCTTGCATATTCCAATTAAATATCTACAACTTTCTTCTCAAACTTCATGGATAAATTATGACAAATACTACCTAAATTCTATATCTTACTTTCTATAAGGCTGTAAAGCCGTTTGGTGCTAGGCTTCAATACCATGTTTCTTTTCAGCAGGAAATGAAAAAAAAAAGAGGATTTCCCCCTTATAGAAGATATTGACATTTTTGTGCTTAATTTGACGCTCAATACTTTGCCTAAAAGCATTATATTTAAAGTTATATGGACACACCCTCATGCTCTCTACATTACTGTTTGCTTGGAGAAAATTGTCATTATCAGATAGATGATGGTGATGATGAGATTCTCTGAAAGAAAAAGAAAATTTTTTTTCTCTAGCTAATGTGCAGCAGTATCTATTTAGTAATGTTGGCAATATTGATAATTTGATTGCAGTAAATTTACACGAGCCCTGATAGCCTTAGCTCACACATCAAATGGATTTAATGACAACTAAGTTTAATCAAACTCACACATACAGCTCATAATCTTATCATAACTAAACCACAGAAATAAGATAACTCATAAAATCCCCATATAAAGCACACAATTAAGCAAAGAAATCCATTCTCTATGTGGTATGGAACCTATAAGAGGAGTAAGAGAGCGAGGAATTGCCCCAGCTGTGATGGATGAGCTCCGCCTTGGTGTTCTCCCCAGCAGCTCCAAGAGCAACATGTAAGGGATAAAGGTGGTCCGGCCATGGATGCGCAATTTTAGCACTTGGAGCCTTCTTATCATAGTGTTTCACATCTTCATGTCTGCAAGAGATATAGTTGACATTGAGTAGGAGTGTTGGAAATTAGGGAAGACCTAATTCAAATCATCAAGGGTCAATAAAATAAAAAACAATGCATAAAGCATATTAAGCATTTTATTTAAGTTTATTTAAGCATCTTGTTGTCATTACAGTAAATTTGACTATAATTTTAGTAATGGAATTATCCTACCATAATCTTTCTCATCTTACCTGAAGACACTCCATAATATAGAAATCTTTGACTGAGACTGTATAAAGTGTTCCTTCGTACCACAAAATTAGGCTCCATAACTTAACAAGCAGTGCATATCAAACCCTTACATTAAGAGCCCGCAGATAAAGAAGATTTGTTTCCTTATAATTTTGATGAGATATGCGGAATAGATACTCAATCTCTATGCCTCTTTGCCAAACCATTCAATAACAAAGGAATGCATAGATAGAAATTCTCATTCGTCCTAAAAATATGATTAGCAAAAAGGCTTTAACATGGTAAAAAAAAAAATAGATGTTATTATTGCAAGAAGAAAATGAGGTTCTCAAGCAACACTCTTAAGCCAATGCTTTGCTTCAGTTTGTAAGCCAAATGGGTGCGTAAAGTAACATTCATGGCAAAGTCGCAGCTATGTCTCAACAAGGACTAGGTGTGTGCAAGCAGTTAATTTCGATTGATCGATTTACAAAGTAGTCAAACCGAACAAATTAGTCAAACCGAATAAGATCAAAATCTAAAATAAATAAATAAAAAAAAACCAACCCCACCAAACTAGTGCTAAAACTAATATAAACTGACCCAAGATATAACTCAGTTTACTGGGTTCAGTTTGGAGCAAACCGAAATTTAGCGTTTGGCCTAAAATAATTAGAACATAAGGTTCTAATTTCAAATTTAAATTTATTTCTCTTTCTTATCTCCTCACCATTTTCTTAAAATTAAAAATTTCAAATTAACCTGAAATAAACATATCATGTGCTCAATTTATAATCTTTCCACATACATTTGATTTCCCAATCTTAATACTACTCAGTTTTTTGTTTTCTTTGTTTTAATGGATATTAAAACAAAAAACCGAAATCCGACTGTTAAAATTTTTAAACACACAAAACCAATTATTTATTTTAAAACTAAACTGAATCCAAGAAATGAGCTCGGTTGGGTTCGGTTTTTTGGTTAATGCACACCTATATCGAGAACACGACATGACCGTTACAGTTAATCAATCCATGGAAAAAACACAAGTTACACATACCTTCCATCAAGGAGAGATTTTGTAAGCCATTTATCAAACTCTGCAGCCCAACTGGGCGGCGGCACATCATCAGGACCGAGCAACCGAAGGTTATGTGTGGCACTTCCTGATCCAATAATTAGAACACCTTCCTCTCGAAGAGGAGCCAATGCCTTCCCTATATTGTAATGATATGTTCCATCCTTCTCAGATTGAATGGAAAGTTGGCACACTGGTATATTGGCTTCTGGATACATCAACATTAATGGAACCCAAGCTCCATGGTCAAGCCCACGTTTCTTGTCCTCCTCCACGCTGCCAAATCCAGCACTTTGAAGCAAACCTTTTACTTTCTTGGCTAGTTCTGGTGCACCTGGTGCAGGATATTTGATCTGTACATTATGGATAAATGCTTGAATATATTACGGTAAATAATTGCTTTCGGTGGTTATATGAAATTTGGGATTATCACAATATCTGCAGAGAATATGGATTGATATTTTGGAGAATATCACAGCATAAATGAACAGGTAATTCTAGCTTTATCTTTGCAAGTTGCCAGTTTGAAGGCAAGCTTACCCATTCTACGCAAGAATAGATATAAAAAAACAACCAGTTTACAGTGGAGGAACCCTTGTCAATCTACATCAGCTTAAGTTCTTTATTTAAAAAGAGAGAGTGAGTTGGAAGTGTTGGTAAATATTGCAAGGCAGTTTAAGTTTTCAGTCAGAAATTTTCATTCAGAGGAGAAATAATATTCATAACCACCACCCAAAACATTGAACTACCATTTTAACCATTTAAAACTTTAAATATAACATTTTAACCACCTCAAACTTTCACTCAAAGCCTTTACTAGTGAATAAAGGAGAGTGGTCAATGAAAAAGGGGTTAAAATATTCTATTCAATGTTTTAGGTGGTTGATATGTAATAATAGGGTAAATACAAGTGAACAATGTACCAGTAAAGCTTTACCGGGACAACATATTAGGCATAGTAATCATAATTTTCCTTTAAAAAACAAAAATACAGTTGCATAGAACTGTTCTTAGTCTCTACATATGGTTATTATTTTCAAGCAAAATAAATGACTGGAGGCTCCTGAGAACACGCTAGACTTCTGTGTTTGGGAAGAAAAATCACAGAATGGCAAAGCATTTTCCTCAGTAGGCCTAAAGCGTTGATGTTGTACAAAAGTATTGCTTTTCTTGCATTTTATGAGATAAATTTTATATGCTTGAAGTGAAAACAAAATCACAAGAAGATTCAAGAACGCAAAAGATTTACGAGTTTTGGCAATGTGCCTATGTTCTCGGGAGCAGAGCAGCGAGCGAGCGAAGCGGAGCTCGTGAGCGGAGTGGATCTGAGCGAAAGCATTTGTCCCTTATCTGGTATATGAGTCATACCTAACAAATCTCCGAATATCAAGCCCCTACAAGAGAAAAAATAGCATGGAGTTTCTCTCACACCAAAATAAGTTGGGCTACCATGCTGTCAAGCAATTGCAAACATTCAGCAAGTTCAAGCAATACATGAACTTGTTGATAGTAACTGACTTGGTCAGCATATCAGTTGCATTCTCATTAGTCTGAACTTTCTGCAACAATATCTCACCAGATGCAATCAATTCTCTTATCTTGTGATATCTCACATCAATATGCTTAGTTCCAACATGGTACACCTAGTTCTTAGCAAGAAAAACGACACTTTGGTTATCACAATACAACTGAACTTCACCTTGCTCAACACCCAGTTTATTTACAAACCCAACAAGCCATAAAACTTCTTTAGCAACTTCAACTATTGTCATGTACTCAGTTTCAGTTGTAAATAATGTCATAATAAACTTCACTGTTGATTTCCAACATGTAGGCCCTCCAACAAGAGTAAAAACATACCTAGCTGTAGACATTCTGTCATCCAAATCACCTGCATAGTTTGAATCTTCATATCTAACAACTAAAGAATCATTTAGCCGACTACCAAAAATAATTCCATATCCTATAATACCCTTCAAAAACTTGAAAATCCACTTGACTGTTTCTCAATGTCGTCTTCCAGGTTTAGACATGTATTTGTAAACTTGATTAACAGCATGAGCCAAGTCAGGGCGAGTACATATCATTGCATACATCAAACAACCAACCACATTGGTATATAGAACCTTTTCCATTTCTTCAATTTTCATATATGTCTTAAGATAATGTTCTGAAGAAAACTTAAAATGATTTGCCAATGGAGTGCTCTCTCAACTTTAATTGTAAATAATGTCACAATAAACTGAACTGTTGATTTCTAACATATAGGCCTTCCAACAATAGTAAAAACATACCTAGTTGTAGACATTTTGTCATCCAAATGACATGCATAGTTTGAATGCACATATCCAACAACTCAAGAATCATTTTGTTGACTGCAAAAAATAATTCCCTGTCCTATATTACTCTTCAAATACTTGAAAATCCACTTGACTGTTTCTCAATGTCATCTTCCAGGTTTAGACATGTATTTGTAAACTTGACTAACAGCATGAGCCAAGTAAGGGCGAGTACACATCATTGCATACATCAAACAACCAACCGCATGGCATATGAAATCTTTTCCATTTCCTCAATTTTCATATCTGTATTAAGACAATGTTCTGAAGAAAACTTAAAATAATTTGTCAATGGAGTGCTCATTCCAAACTTGTCTAACACTTTCTCAACATAGTTTTGTTGAGATAACCACAATTGTCCTGAGTCTCTATCTCGGTGAATTTCCATTTCAAGGATTTTATTTGTAGCACGAAGACTTTCATATCAAATTTCTGACTCAATAAAGCTTTCAAACCAAGGATATCATACATATTCTTTGCAGCAATCAGTATATTTTCAATATAAAGTCGCATAAAAATAAAAGTACTATCATCAAAGATCTTAACATAAACACAACAATCATACTCACATCCATTTGTAGCCAACCTGGATCATGTAAGAGTCGAACCGATTGTACCATTGTCATGGAGATTGTTTCAACCCATACAACAATTTCTTTAATCTTCAAACCAGATACTCGAGTCCAGGTTGAGTGAACCCTACAGATTGCTCCATGTAAATCTGCTCCTCCAGATTCATCATGCAAGAATTCAATTTTAACATTCATCTGCTCTAAATGCAAATCTCAAATAACTACTAATGTAAGCACTGCCCTGATTGAAGTACATTCATCTGACTACAGGAGAAAAATTTTCATCATAATCTATCCCCTTCACCTGTGAAAAATCATTTGCTACCAGTCGAGCCTTAAACTTTTTTCCTTCTTTTTCTGATACTGTTGATTTTCTTTTGTACGCCCATTTGCACCCAATAGCCTTCTTTCTCTCAAGAAGCTAAACTAACTCACATAAATGATTTTTCTGCAAGGACTTCATCTCCTCAACCATTGCACTCATCCATTTTTTCTTCTCCTAGCTAGTGAGCTTCTTGCAAACTGGCTGGATCATCACTACTTGTGAGAAGAGCACAAAAGACCAATTCCTCATAACTCAATCTTCTTGGAGGCCTCATATTGGTGCATCTCTGTTTATCCAGCGATCTTCTTTGTCTCGTGTCGAAGCCACACCACAGAACCAACGATTCTCAGTATCGCGCCAAAGTCAAACCACCGAACCAGTCTTTCTGCGCCGAAGCCCTAGCCGGTCGTCGAATCCCTCGTGCGAACCGTTCTTCCTACTTCGAAATTCTCGCTACACAACTGACGCAACCTTCGTTGAACTGCTGCACAACCGTTCAAACTCCTCTGCCTCGGTCATCGAAGTCATCGTTGAACCGCCGATTTCTTTGTCCTTCTTGTATCGATCTCCTTGCTCTCATACTAATTGAAGTGAAAACAAAACCGCAAGAAGATTTAAGAACGCAAGAGATTTATGAGGTTCGACAATATGCCTATGTCATCGGGAGCATAATGACGTTTTTCTATTGCAAAAGTGAAAAATCAGCTCCCCTAGGGTTACAAATAATACACACACACACACACACACATAGATAGATATATATATATATATATATATATATATATATATATATATATATATATATATATATATATCCCAACACACACACATAACCTTTAGTGAAATTAGAAAAATAGTCTTGTACCGTACAATGAGGGCGTCGCCCCCGCACCCCCAACCCACTTAACAAAACTCTCTCATTTGGATAGATGCTTCCGCTCCGCTTCAGCATCTGCCATTTATCTGGTATATGAGTCATATCTAACAAAATCTCCCTAGAAGCTCCTCCTCCAAGCTCTCTCCCTCACAAATGGCAACCAATGCCCCCAACTGAGCCCTGCCTCTTGGTTTCTTCAGCTTTAGGGAGAAGATCCAAAGGTCCCTAACCGCGTTCCTTATTTGTAATGGGTTAAAAAAACATCTAATGCCATATATGGGTGGAGAACCAAGCAAAAGGGGTGGTCCAGCGGTCGTGGCTGCTTTGCCGGTGCAAATCCGGGGACAAGAGGGCCAGATTCGTGAAGCAGATCGAGCCAACGTGGCCATGCCAAAGAGGCGGCGTAATTCCGCTCCGCTCCAGCATCTGTCCCTTGTCCTTGTCTGATATATGTGTCATACCTAACAATACTATTAGATAGAAACACTAATCCTCCCAAAGAAGAAGAACAAAACACATCTAATCCACCAGTTCAGCAAAGATGCTTCCCAAACTCATCAATCCCTCAATACTAACCCAACCAACAACAAATTTCATCCAAAAAAAAAAAAGGAAAATTCTTATTCTACAAACAAAGAGAGAAGCAGAATACCAACCTCGTACATAGGTTTAGGGAAACCGTTGAAATCGTAGATGGTATTATTCCGGGCATGGATAACGTTGACGGCGAGCGCCGGCGTATCCCAGTGTGCTGAAACCATCAGAATAGACTTAGGATCCGTCGGGAAAAGCTGAGCTCTCCATGACTCGAGAAAATGTCTCGCTGCCATACTCTTATCGATCGACAGCGTCGGAGATCCGTGGCTGATGAAGAAGGTATCCATCAGAACAAACTAGAGATTTGGAGAAGGAAATTGCGAGAGATAAGAGAGAGAGAGAATATTGGGGGCGGTTAAGATCTGTTTCTCCTTCGTTGTTTTCTAAAGGTGGGTGGACTCGCGCCATGATATAAACGTGAGGAAGTGGCTCTTTTTATTTTTTTATTTTTTTTTGGGACGTAGAACCGGTCGAATCAGATATTCAAGGTTCGGAAGATTTATCGAATAAATTATTAATATATTTAAAAATAATAATATATAAGATTTACATCACGCTCAATTCAAATTTGCTCTAATAAATAAAATTCAATTTTAATATCACATTTTATCTGTATATGAAATTATCTATTTCATTCTATAAAAATTAAAATAATGATATATTTTATGTGATATGAAAAATTTTTCTAGTATAAATGTAAGATAAAAATAATTCAAATGTTAGATAGGTAAATAAATAAAATTTAGTGATATGTATTTTTTTTGATGTGATATGAGTGATTTATGTGGTATAAATGTAAAAATTAGAGTTTAGCTATGTAAAATACATAAAACTGGGTGGTATGTATATAAGTGCTCGTGAACTGAACGATTCCTTAGAACTGGAGTCACCGGTTCAGGGATTGAATCACGTGTTCAACCCAGTTTTGGTATGGTCAGTTCACAGTCGAATCGGTCGAAGTGGCCGGTCCGATCTGATTTTCTAAACCATCTAAAAAACTGTTTTTTGAGATTTTTACGTAACTTTAAGTATAATATTTTAATCGCCCAAAACTTTCACTCAAAGCTTTGAATTGTAATGTGTCTGTAATGAAAAAAATAATTAAAATGTTATATTTAAAATTTGGATGATTAAAATATTATATTCAATATTTTGAGTGATTCATAACTAAAATCTCTTTTGTTTTGTACAAGAGAGAGAGATATATATATAATTAAGCCCAAAAGCCAAAATATGTGTTATTCAAACCCATCATTTTGTGCGTACTTTTTATCTTTTGTAATTGCTTACATAATAGCACCTGTGTTTTATTCTTACACTTATAATTGCATCTTTCATTTCACATTAAAAATATTATTATATTAACTTTTAGAAAAGTGAATTTAATTTTTCATGCATAGAAAAGATAGTAAAAATTGAAGTTTAGGCGTTCCCATATAAACACATAGGAATTGGGTGGCATGTATGTAAATTCTTCTTATATTTATTATTATATATATAGAAGACTTACGTGCATGCCACTCAATTTTTGGAGCCATTATTCCATACGGAGAACGTACGCAGTCCGCACGCAGCTCCCTAATACCCATCCAATACCCTCCCAATACCCATCCAATACCCACCTAATAGCCAATACCCAATACCCAATACCCATCCAATAGTACCCTTAAAATCCCAATACCCATTCAATATACATCCAATGCCCACCCAATACCCTTAAAATCTACACCCAACGCTGCGTACGTGCTCCGAATAAAATAATTCGCCCAATTTTCGACGAAGATGGGAGGACAGGATTATGAATGGAGGAGAAGCGAACCACGGAATATGGTTGGTGGTGATGTCATTGGTGGACTTCTTACCTTGCTCCAATTTCTCTCTTAATTTTTAGTACCGGATTATAAATAATAAGTACAAGTTTTTAAATAATGATAAGGCACCTAAAATAACACTCATTTTACCTTGTAATTGAATATTGAATTAAAAATTTGCTAAATGTCCATATTAATAAAAAAGAAAATTCATTAATTTCAATATTTAATTTAATATATTTAGGTGGTTTTAATAGGAAAAATTCTGAATTTTAAAACGTTTATATTGATGATTTTTCTAAACTGTCGTCACATGTAGGTGGGTTTGAATTGAAAAAGGAAAAGAAATGAGATCATGGATTACATCATTCTCGTTTAACTATACAAGAAATAATTAATAGAATAAGATATAATAAGAAAATTTGAAATACAATAATACTTAAATTTATGTATGCTGATTTTTCTTTCCAAACTTAGTGGAAATATGATAGAAAATTTAGGGGCTCTCTTTAATAATGTTTATACATAGCTACTAAAATTCGGAGATGGCCTATCATGATTAGGGTTGTAAACGAGCCGATCTTGAGCGAGCTGACTCTTGGCTCTTGTTCGGCTCGTTTCAATTTCACTCGTGTTCAAAATTGCGTGTGTTTGAAATGGTACCGTGAAGAATGTGTTCGTGTTCGACTAGAATAAAAAAAATATTATATTCGTGTTTGGCTTGAATATACTTGGTAGAAAATAAAATGCTGCGGGTGTTACTCGGGTGTTATTTGAGGTGTTATTGGTATTATTCCGTGGAATAATTATTTTATGGAATAAAATCAATAACACTACAAATGACACACGAGTAACACCCGCTAATTATTCGGTGTTATTTCCGGCAATTATTAGTTGTGTTTGTTATATATATTCTCTATGGTAGGTAGGTGGTTTGTTTCAAGGGGGCCACCATCCCCATGTGGTGCTAAATGGAGGGTAAAGCTGAGAGCTTATTATATGTTGAGGAGTTGAAGAAAATGAAGGTTTATACTGTAAGTTTGCCCGATGCCAACAATTGAGAACATTAGGCTATTTGGCATGAAATAGTTGTGAGCGGTTTCTAAAGTTTGTGGGGCTCTGTAAAGCTTTATGAGCGGTTGAGGAATTTCTATTAGTGAAGCGGTGATTGGTTTGCGATGTTCAATGGTAAGTTATGATAAGGCCCAAAGAGAAGCGTTGTTTGTCATATTCAGCGACAAGATTGATTTCTTCACTATGTTGGAGGGAGCAGAAGTCATCTAAGCTAACGAAGTTTAATTGTCTTGATCATAGCTATTTTGAAAGTTTGACGGGTTGGTGGAAGACCATAAAAAATGTGAAGGATGGTGTCTTCATAGTCTAGACAAGAGCCAATTGTTATGTTATCACCTAAAGGCTTGATTGTGGAGAGGTACTGGGTCATAGTGCTGACTAGTTCCCGTGGAGAATGACGAAGTTATTTTTCAGTTGGATTTCTCTGGTTTTTTTGGGGGATTGCAATTTCCTTTCTAGTATTTCCAGACCATCGAAATATTGTGGATTTATACTAAATATGGTTGGATTGAGCTGGAGATGGTGGCAAAAATGAAGTGGAAATTGTTTTGATGTGAGAGAAGAAATTTGAGTGGAGCTGGGATTGTAATCATAGTCATTCGTGAGAGAGAAGTATCTTTTGTTGACCTACTTGAGTTGAAGAAGATGTAGAGCCATCCATTTCGGAAGAAGAGAGTTTGGTTAGTCTATAACCTCTTATACCATGTAGAAATAAGTAGCTAAAAGAAGGTAAAAGATGAGTATAGGGATGAAAATGCAGGTTGATACCTGAAATTGTTGTGAAGCAATCAGTGTCAATCACATAAATATTTGTATTGATCTGGTAATATATAGTTAAAAAATTTGTGTATCGATCCCACAAATAAAGTTATTAAAACTTTTCTAAGAGCGGAGTTCTAGTGTACGAAATCATTGTGTCTTGTTCAAAGTGATAGGAATGAAAATTCTAATAGTCTTAAAAGTGAAGTAAACAAAAATAAGAATAGCAGAAAAAGCAAAAAGCAACTTTGAGTTCTTCATATGTGATGAGGCACATGCTCTTATGACACCAGTATAGTATTATCTTTGTGTTTTTCCTATGAGTTCTCATACATGATAGTTAACAACCAGAGGCACAATTCTCCTTAGCCTATGTATAGGTCATAAGACGAGTTGAAAATCATTTTATAATTAAGAGGGACTTAATTATGTAGTGTTTTTCAGGATTCCTCTTATCCACCTATCTACTTTGCAATTTATTAAACTTACTTCTTCTAGGCGAAGGTTAGAAATTCTAGATCACAAGGGATTTTAAAATTCTATTGGGTCAGGTTCGAAGTAAATTAAAGCCTAAGAGTTAACACATCAACATATAAAATTCAAAGGCATAAAAATCATTCACAGGAAAAAACTCAAGGCAAAAAAATGACAAGAATAATCCTATCCTTCATCATAAAAGCAGGAAGAATATGAGCTACGAGACATGAAATAGAAAATCACATGAATTTTAATTAAACATGTTGAAGATACAAATGAAATACAGTATACAAACTTATAACCAAGTCAACTGTTCTCCCTGATACGCTGAATACTTCTCATACAGTAGAAGCACTCTACGATCTCCCACATACATAGTCCTCTATTTCTCTCTCACACACACAAACAACCTCTCCAACTCAAAATAAAAATGCCCCTAGGAATTTCACCCTAAAGAAGAGGAAGGGAAACCTTAGGGCTTGATAAAGAAACCCTAACACTAACTGGAAGAGCATCCAAAGTGCTATCGAGCTCTCTCTTAGGGCATCCCAATGCATCTCTTTATATAGCTCTTGCCAACATCTTCATGGAAAAACTTATCATTCGCTTATCATCGACGTAGCTACACCCGTGTCCTGCATAATTACAACACATGCTGGCATAGCTACACTTGATCATGGAGTAGTTATGCCTGACAAACATAGAGCTTGGCGTAATTACACCTCAGTGTGATTACGCTAGTGCAACAATTTTTTCCACTTTGTGTTTTAGCACTGCAACGTGTATTCAAACCCTTGTAACATGTAAAAAACTATCAAAAACACCTTTCACAATTGTAAATTATGATAAATAGGGAAGAAAGTATAGGGATTCAAGCAAAATAATAACGTAAATTCACCTCATGTCAGAGATTCCTTGGCAGCTGGAATCTCATTATTGTCATTCACTTGTATATAGCATTTATCTAGACTAGGTAGGGATATATTGGTACTTCAGTCTATTATATCATGAGACTAGTATTAACTTTGTTTATTATTTATGTACGATGTGTAGGTTGTTTGTTACAGGGGACCACTGTCTTCAAGTGTTGTCGGTGAGGCATAAGGTAGAGGACTTACAAATCTATACCGTATGCTTAGAATAATGTCAATAGGTATTAAACTACCTACTATGAATTTGAACAAATAAGAATCACATATTAATGATTAATCTCCAAACCATCTACAAATAAGAAAAAATAAATTATCAAATAATAAATGAAATATGTGAAAGCATTGACTGATTATGGTCAAAGATGTATTCAATCATTGCATCGAAGAAAAAAAACCATCATAATACCAACAACAATGCTGGTGGTATTATGGTGATATTATAGTGATATTTTGATAGTATTTTGATAGTATTATGGTGGTATTCTTGTGGTACTTAAGTGGTATTCTCGTCGTATTCTAGATGTATTTTAGTTGTATTATGGTGATATTCTCATGGTATTCTGGTATTATTCATGTGGTATGTGGTATTTTGATAATATTTTGGCGTTATTGTTGTGGTATTCTGGTGATATTGTCGTGGTATTCTTGTTGTATTATGATGGTATACTTGTGGTATTCTGCTGGTACACCAGAATACCTCTAGAATAGTATCATATTGCCACCATAATATCACTATATACCACTAGAATACCTCGACGATACCACCGGAATACTACCAGAATATCACCAAAATATTATCATAATACTATCAGAATACTACCACAATACTATCACAATACCACCACAATATCACCACAATATCACCAGAATACTATCACAATACCACAAGAATACCACCACTATAGTACCAAAATACCACCAAAATAGCACCAGTATTGTTGTTGGTATTATGGTGATTTTTTTTTTGATGCAACAGACAGTCTTTGAGCCAGGTCGCATAAAAATATAACTTTTTTCACATTTTTTTTTAAATTTGCAAAATCAAGTCAAACCACTTTACAAATGGTGCTTTATTATTGGAGTCTGCATGTACGTACTCCGGACGAAAGTTTTTCTCAAAATACATGGGGGCATTTATAAACACGCTGCATAATTCTTATGCATTTATATAACTAGCGCCTAAACTTTCACCTTTGCATGCATAACTTCCAAATCCTTAATATAAAAAATATCATTATTATTAATTTTGTAAAAAAAAAGAATTCCTTTCATGCACACAAATTTATAACACCAAAATATTATTAAACGCAAATTTCAAATTTAAAATGTTAGAAATATAAATCCATAAAAATTGTGTGATATCTATGAAAATTTTGCAAAAAACAAAATTTAAAACGATAAAGGGTCATTATTAAAACGTTACACATCAAATGTTGATCGTATCTGTGTAGAGAGAGATTGAGAGAGAGAAATCATTAAAGTTTTTATACCGAAATTTCTCTCTCATAAATTAACGCTATTTAATTAAATGAAGACAAGAAATGTTTGACTACAAAAAGTAATAACAGGTTAGCCTCTTTGTTTTCTCAATTACGTGAGCTTGCTTGGACGCTAATCTTTTGATCAAACGTGTTTTCTTCAAAAATGATAACCAAAAAGAGGACTAACATGCAAAAATTTCATATATTGAGGTCGGTTCAAATACGCTCCATGCATCCATTCCTTAGGGAGACTTCATAATATTTTTAAAATGTGATTCCTAAATTTAAGCAACCAAATTAAATGAAATCCAAAAAGGAAACTTTGCTTCATTTACTAGTAAAAAATGATGATGGTCAATATCAGGAAGAGAGTTTCAAATTAGCAACTTACAGCCCCACTATTTCATCATATAAATCAGATCTAATTATAGTGGGGGGTCAAAAGTTGAATGAATTTAGTTTGGATAAGGTTGTATTTGAAGCTTCTCCGTATACTTGCCATAATTTATTTTGCTTGTAGAGAAGAAAAGCCTTAATTGTTTACTGCATGCATTGTCCTCTAATTTGGAGAAAAATATACCTTTATGATCTCCTATCATCATTCTTTTGGCAAGAAAGAAATGAAAAAAATTGGAATTGAATTCGATTGCCTCTGTTGCAAATCATGTTGATAGAGACCAAAGTTTGTCTCGGATGACAAGATATTGGACATGTAGATAAATAGAGAAAATTGCACATATTCAGGGGACATAAATTTTTTATTTTAAACTCTGGATCTGAAGGGACGAAGATGCTAGTATTTTAAGTTTAGAATTATAAAATTTCAGTATTATAGAACTAGAAAAGGAAGTAAACAGTTCGAATTTTAATCATAAGGGATTGATGATTAAAGGTGTTGAATGTTCAAGGTTGATGGCATCAATGAAGGATGTCAATAAAAGTTAGTAGATGACGTTGGCAAAAGGTTATGATAGGGATCAAATTTAAACGACGTGAACTTTTGCTGTTTTGGGCTAGCATGCATCATGGAAGAGATGACAATGTTGTTGTTAATAGTGACTCACAATTGTTGACA
This sequence comes from Papilionanthe hookeriana x Papilionanthe teres, assembly GCA_022702705.1. Taxonomy (NCBI): domain Eukaryota; kingdom Viridiplantae; phylum Streptophyta; class Magnoliopsida; order Asparagales; family Orchidaceae; genus Papilionanthe; species Papilionanthe hookeriana x Papilionanthe teres. The sequence goes on from CM040421.1 coordinate 21,564,536, forward strand.
AAAGACAAAGGGGCATTCTTGTATTATTGCCTATCCTTTAAGCCTCTTGTTTAGGCTCCATCTATTTTAAATAGATGAGGGTGGGTGAGGCTTAAGTTAAGGGGATATGTGTGAGAGGCAAGTGAGATAAATTCTGTCCAAGAACTTGAGAGAGTTAGATTAGCCATGGAGGAAGGTAAGGAGAGCATCTTAAGGGTCTTGGGAGCAAATGAAGACCCATGGAAGATGAGGGCTCATCTTGTAAGGCTATGTACTCTTTTGCTTTTGCCATAGTGAAGCTCTTGATCGTTTCCCTCCCGTGGATGTAGGTCCAAAGAGACCGAACCACGTAAATTACTTTGTGTTTCTTCTTGTGTTTGCTTTTGTTCTTTGATGTTCTTCTAGCCAAGTCAATTTTCCCACAACAATTGGCGCCGTCTGTGGGAAATTCGTACTTCTTGGCATTCAAGAACAGAAGATTGCAGGCTGCAGGTGATCTGATTGGCGGCATTAACTTCCACCAATTTGCACAGGAAGAGACATTCGACATTCCATTCTCTCGACTACAGGTCTTCGGCTGTCCAGAAAAGGTTCTTCGACATTTCTTGCATACAGGATTCGACAATCCAGCAGGAGAGACCTTCGGCAGTTCCTGGTTTCTCGGCAGTCAAGAATCGCAGAGAGTTCCATCAGGCTTCGCGTTCCTCCTCAGTTCAGGTTCATGCATAAGTGCGGACGGGAAGGCGATCCGTTCGAACGTGGTTCGTCCGGTCGACGGAGGAGCAGAGGAAGCGAGTCGTTCGGTCTGCGAAGGGGAATCCTGGGTTCCTGCGACAGGAGGAAAATCTTGCTGCTGGGTGCGACGGGGATCGTTCTTGTTCGGCCCGCAAAGGCGCGAAGGAGCTGTTTGCGGTTTCCGCAGTCGTGCAGGCGGGATTCGCTCGGTCCCAGGCGCGAAGGAGCAGGCAAAAGGCGCAGGTTGGTTCAGTTCCTGTGTTCACGTTGTTCAGCGTGAGCAGGCAGCGGCTGTTCGAGCAGTTCGGACGAGGCCGCAGAGGAGTTGGGAGGCTGCAGAATAGCAGTCCCAGGCGCGAAAGAAGAAGCAGGAGGCATCACGGTCCCGGGTTCGGCGGCTTCAGGAGGTCTCACACGAACAGGAATTCGGGGCTCAGGGCTACAGCTGAAACTAGAAAGGCAGAAGGCAGCAAGGAGTGGTTTCTTGGTGCTCAGCAGATCTTTTCTTGGCTAACTGCAGGGACCGCAAGGTGTTAGGCGGTTCAGTTGGAAAATCTTGGTGTGAAGAGCTCTTTGGCGGGGACAATGGGTTCCGCCAAATTCGACATCGAGAAATTTACTGGAAAGAACGACTTCGGCTCGTGGAGAGTAAAGATGAGAGCTCTACCGGTTCGACGGGGTGTTGCGAGAGCTCTGCGAGGTTCGGCAGCATTGCCGGCCGACATGACCGAGAAAGAAAAGAACGTCATTTTGGACAGGGCTCACAGTCTAATAATTCTGAGTTTGGGCGACAAAGTACTGAGGGAGGTGTCGAGGGAGACAACTGCACAATCACTTTGGGTTAAACTTGAGGTACTTTATATGACTAAATCTCTGGCTAACAGACTCTTTCCGAAGCGGCGCTTATACTCATTCAAAATGCACGAAGACAAATCGGCTTCGAGCAACGTATTGTCGAGTTCAACAAGATCATAGATGATCTTGAAAACATCAACGTCAAGATGGACGACGAGGATAAGGCAACGATGCTGTTAAACTCTATTCATAAGAGCTATGAGCATTTCGGTGGATGCGATGCTCTATGGAAGGGTACGTACTATTACTTTGGAAGAGGTTCAATCGCTGATCAGAGCCAAGGAACTTCAGAAGAAGCACGACATGAAAGAAGAAGCTAGCGGAGACAGTCTAACAGTTAGAGGAAGACCGAGCAAGAGAGGTTCCAAAAGTGATCAGAACAGATCAAAATCCAGAAAGAAGAGCAGAAGTCAGTCTTCTAAGAGATCTAACAGGTGTTACCACTGCCACAAAGAAGGTCACTTCAAGAGGAACTGTCCGGATAGAAAGAAAAGCCTTCGAGAGAAGCCTAAAGATTCCGGAGAAGCAAGTGTAGCCTCGTATGGCTATGATTCAGCAGAAGCTTTGGTGATATCGAGACCGAATCCAGCAAGGAGTGGATCCTCGAATCGGGTGCTCCTTCCACATGTGCCCTCACAAAGACCGGTTCGAGACACTCGCAACCGGCAAACGGCGGGTCCGTTCTACTTGGAGATAATAAAGCTCGCGAGGTACTTGGCGGCGGAACAATCAGAATAAAGATGTTCGATAGAGCTGAGCGGATACTTCAACACGTCAGGTACGTTCTCGAGCTTAAAAGAAATATGATCTCTTTAGGTACTCTGGAGTCAAGCGGATACACGTTCAAGGCAGAGAATGGCTGCATCAGAGTAGTCGAAGGTTCACTCATTGTCATGAAAGGGGTCGAAAGAATGGGCTATACTCTCTAGTTGGAAGAACCGTCATCGGCAACTTCTCAAATGCGGTTCAATCGGAGACCGACGAGGACCGGATTATGGCACATGAGACCGGGGCATGTAAGTGAAAGAGGCTTACAAGAGCCGTCCAGCGGAATCCGTTATGCGGAGATCGAGTCGACAGAATCGGAATTCTGCGAACGAAGTGTGTACTTGGGAAGGCTACCGAGGTGAAGTTCTCTACCGGAAATCACACATCGAAGAAGCCCACTCGATTACGTACACAGTGATTTATGGGGGCTAGCCGTAACTCGGACTCATGGAGGAGGGAGATACTTCATGTCTATCATCGACGACTACACCGGGAAGGTATGGGTCTTCATTCTTAAAACTAAGGATGAAGCTTTCGACGGCTCGGGGACTAGTTAACTCTCACAGAAAACAAGATAGGAGCAAAACTGAAGCACTTGAGAACTGATAATGGTTTAGAGTATTGTTCAGAACAGTTCGAGGAGCTGTGCAGGAAGAATGGCATTACAAGGCACAAAACGAGCTCGGAACACTCCTCAACGAATGGCACCGGCGAGAGGATGAACGGGACTCTCTTGAGAGAGTGAGGTGTATGTTCGCTGAATGCGGTCTACCCAAAAGTTTCTGGGGTGAAACTGTGCCAACCGCCTGCTACCTTATCAACGGATGTCCATCGACGACTATCGATACGAAGACTCCTTCGGAGATGTGGTACGGAAACCAGTAACTACGATAACTCGAAAGTTTTTGGATGTATTGCTTACGCTCATGTTAGACGGGATAAGTTCGGAAGCAAGAGCTTCGAAGTGCATTTTCATTGGATATCCACCTGGAACCAAGGGTTACAAACTTTGGTGTCTAGATCAACAGAAATGCATCATCAGCAGAGACGTGACATTCGATGAATCCAAAATGGCAAATATGCAAAGCTACGTTACCAAAAACAGTGCCGCTAAGGAGGGTTATTCTATTGAGGTGGAGCTGCAACAACTACAAACTTTGATCGATCAAAGGACCGTTGTGAACAATCGGGATGAAGTGGCGGAAGACCGACGAAGAGACGGAACCAAAAAACGGATCGGATGATTACGGATCGACAAGAGACGGACAAAGAAGAACTATCGGACCGCTGGAGAGATACGGTCGTGCGGATATGATCTTCTACGCCTTGAGTGTTCGCTGAAGCGATAGAAGAAGCTGAACCAAACAGCTATAAGGAAGCTTTAAAGAGCAAGGAAAGAAATAGATGGGTTGACGCCATGAATGAGGAAATGGCTTCTCTGATGAAGAATAAGATTTAGGAACTTGTGGATCGACCAACGAACAAACGTGTAGTTGGTTGCAAGTGGACCTTTAAGAAAAAGGAAGGCACACCAGGTATTGAAAAGATCAGATACAAAGCCAGACTCGTTGCAAAGGGATTCACTCGAGTAGAAGGAATCGACTTCAACGAAATTTTCTCACCCGTGGTAAAACATTGCTCCATTAGGATGGTTTTAGCACTAGCGGTTCAATTCAATACGAAATTAGAGCAACTAGATGTTAAAACCGCATTCCTGCATGGAGAGCTCAAGAAACTATCTACATGGATCGACCGGATGGGTACAACACACCCGAGACGAGACGACAAAGTTCGCTTCGTCGAGGAAAGCTTTATATGGACTGAAACAAAGCCCCAGACAATGGTATAAACGATTTGACGAGTTCATGATAAAGATCGGCTTTGTTAGAAGCAGCTACGACAGTTGCGTATACATGAAGTGGCAAGACAGTGAAATAAGTACGCACTTGCTCTTATATGTAGATGACATGTTAGTAGCCAGCAGAAGCAGGGAGGAAGTCCAGAAAATCAAAGGTATGCTCAATTCTGAATTTGACATGAAGGACCTAGGACCTGCTACAAAGATCCTAGGGATGGAGATTAAGAGAGACAGAAAAAGGGGCGACTTATTCTTATCTCGAAGTCTTATATTCGTAAAGTTCTGGCAAGGTTCAATATGCACAAGTCTAAGCAGGTTGCAACACCGATTGGTCGAGACTTCAAATTATCAAATTCTCAAGCACCTGAGACTGAAGCAGAGAAAGAATACATGGAGGGTGTCCCCTACGCCAGTGGGGTTGGTAGCATCATGTATGGTATGGTTTGCAGCAGACCAGATCTAGCCTACGCCGTCAGTGTTGTTAGCAGGTTCATGGCAAATCCAGGGCAGACTCACTGGGAAGCACTAAAATGGATCCTGAGATACTTAAGAAGCACTACTGATTTGGGGCTACTCTTTAAAAGACAGGAAGACAAAGAGGATAAGTTAGTTGGTTACGTGGATTCCGATTATCGTCGGAAGCATCGACACCGGAAATCATCGACCGGTTTCATTTTCATCGTCTTCGATGCTGCTATCGACTGGAAGTCTAATCTCCAATCCGTCGTAGCTCTCTCAACTACAGAAGCTGAGTATATTGCCATAACTGAAGCAATCAAGGAAGCCATGTGGTTAAAAGGCATGGCTGAAGAGCTTGGGATACCTCAAAAGGTGGTAACTGTGTTCTGCGACAATCAAAGCACTATTCATCTCACCAGGAATCAAGTCTTCCATGAAAGGTCCAAGCACATTGATGTGAAGCTTCACTCTGTGAGGGATGTCGTCACCAAAGGCTCAATTGTAATGGAGAAGATACCTACTGAGGAGAATCCTGCTGACATGCTCACCAAGGCTCTACCTATAGCTAAGTTCAAACATTGTTTGGACTTAGTGAACTTTACCACGGGCTGAGGGTCCCTCAGGGGCCAAGTGGAGGGAATCATCATTTCAAAGCTTCGAAATCGAGAGTCGAGTGGAGAATTGTTAATAGTGACTCACAATTGTTGACTAAAGACAAAGGGCATTCTCGTATTATCGCTCATCCTTTAAGCCTCTTGTTTAGGCTCCATCTATTTTAAATAGATGAGGGTGGGTGAGGCTTAAGTTAAGGGGATATGTGTGAGAGGCAAGTGAGATAAATTCAGTCCAAGAACTTGAGAGAGTTAGATTAGCCATGGAGGAAGGTAAGGAGAGCATCTTAAGGGTCTTGGGAGCAAATGAAGACCCATGGAAGATGAGGGCTCATCTTGTAAGGCTATGTACTCTTTTGCTTTTGCCATAGTGAAGCTCTTGATCGTTTCCCTCCCGTGGATGTAGGTCTAAAGAGACCGAACCACGTAAATTACTTTGTGTTTCTTCTTGTGTTTGCTTTTGTTCTTTGATGTTCTTCTAGCCAAGTCAATTTTCCCACAACAGTTGTGATAGCATAGAATTTACACCAAAAAAAAAAAACTTAGGGTCCGCTTGGGGTAGCGGTGCGGCACCGCACCACAGTTTTGCTTGTTTTGGATAAACTGTGTTTTGGAAGCTTTTTCAAAAAGTTACTGCTAAAATCAGCATTTTCCCACCTATCCTGGCTAGCTGCAGACTGATTTTTTCAAAAATAAAAAAAAAAGTAATAGTCACCGCAGCTTTTTGCAACATCAAATTATTCTTTAGCAGCTTCACAACTGCTTCTTAATAAGTTGTAGCTGCCCCAAATAGACCCTTAGTATGACTTCATAGATGGGCTTATGCGCCCTAAGAGCATGAGGCCAAATAAGTCTAACTGATAAGAACTACTTTAGGATGAACTAACTCAAATAACTCATTTAGTTAAATGTAGTTACATGGACCAATGACCAACCTATCAAATAAGGATTGAACGAAAGGGTAAAATGCAATACTTTGATCGACAACTTTTGGGTGTACACAATTTCTTTTTAAGAAACAACTATTAGTCCCAGTTATCATCATAAGTACCCCCATTACCCCCACCGATCACCATCACTATTCTTGTCTATTATCACCTCATCAACAACTAATATTATCTTAATTGTGACCGTTGACATCATCGTTTAAATAAATAAAATAAAGCATTGTTAAAATATTGAATATATTCTATTTCATATCAAAAGATAAATAAAATAAAAAAAATAATAATAAATAATAAAAGCAATTCAAGACAGCCCTTAATCTTTGCTAGACTAATTTATTGACAAACATTTTGCTCTACGGTACCACCTATTAATGGCAACTGTCATCTCCATCAATGGGCTTTAGCATATGGGTACCTTTGTAAAACCTGCTTTGATTTGAATTTTAATATATATGAATATTATTTTGATACTTGTAAGTTAAAATTATTTTGAATCAATAAAAGAGTATAGTCATGAGATTTAAGTTTTTAAATTTGGTGAACTCCTCTAAACCTGATTTATTTTCAGGCTGATGCAATAAAGAACCATATTGTAGTGATTACATTTCAATTAGTTACAGATTTTATGTAGTTAAAATTTTTCTTGGATTATTTTGGGATTTTTTCTATTATTATATCATCATTTGAGTAATAATTTTCATATTTATTATTTAACCATAATAAAAAATTATTAACTTTCTTTTATAGATTTTTAAATTTATTATCATCTTAACAAACATCTTTTAAATTTTCTTACTATAACATGCAAAATATGAACTTAACAAACATGTTTTTAAAATATATGTAAGAAAAAAAAGAAAAAACTATTTTACAATCCAACAGAAACATCAAGTAATGGGCAAACAAACTCTCTTCTATTATTTTTGATAGCATGCAATTGAAGACCACTTTATTATGTAGCAAAATATACACAGAACTATGCAGCAGCCTTGAACTTATAAGAGGAGTAAGAAATGGAGGAACTGCCCCAGCTATGATGGATCAGCTCTGCATTCGCATTCTCGCCGGCAGCCCCAAGAGCAACATGCAAGGGATAGAAGTGTTCTGGTTCAGGATGTGCCATTTTAGCACTAGGGCCCTTCTCATCATACTGATTCACATCTTCATGCCTTCACCAAAATAATTTACCAACCAAGTATAGTCATTGAATCAGATCAATTGAGCATTAGTTTTGGAGCTTAGTTCATTTACTTTTCAATTTTGTAATTTTATTTTATTCAGACGAATGAAAATATATATATATACAAATACAAGAAGCAAAAGCCTATAGGCTAATTTAGTTGTTATTATGTCATTAGAAGCTTTTGTAAGTCTATAAATACTGTCCATATAGGAGTAGTAGGTTTATGTATACATGTATGAACTAAGCTTTTGTAAGAGAGAGAGTCCTTTGATACTCTTAAACCAGTAGTAGGGTTATGTATGCAAGTTTGAACTCAGCTTTTGTAAGAGAGAGAGTCCTTTGATACTCTTAAACCAGTAGTAGGGTTATGTATGCAAGTTTGTGTTGGATTAATTATGGGACTACAATGTAATTAATAAATGTGTTGGGTCATTATTTAATAAGTCAAAATTATTGTGGTCTAATTAATAGTAAAGTTTATGACTTTAGCGACATTTGTCAGTGAAATTATAAGTGTGGATACTATAAGTGCAAATTCTGATTTGATGAGTGACGGAATCGAATTTAGCAATTTTCGTAACCACCTATGGTTATATTAAATAGAGGGGTAATGGTCCCCGATCCGTACGATCTAAAAATTCTCTTGTTCCCCATCAACGAGAGACGTAAGAAAACTCCGGAAAATCGCAGATTGGAAGATCATCGTTTGCAATCGATCAAATGGATTCAGGTACGCTTCCGCCTTAAGGTCAAAGATAGATTTAAGTTTTGTTGTTTTTCTCCAACAAGAATGTGAACGGAAATAAAAGTTTTACGGATTAAAGTTTCTAACAGTTTGAACTCAGCTTTTGTAAGACAGAGAGCCCTTTGATATTCTTAAATCAACATATTTTTTAACCCAATACTTTCAGGTGCCTTAATGGAATGTCGAGCCTATTGGCTCACCTCGCTTATAGATTATGTTTGTAGGCCTGGTTTGAAATTCATCTCTTAGCATCCCTACAGCTGTTTTAAACATAATCAAACTTAAAGATAATTCAGCTAGAGTTAGTGAAGATTATCCTTAACCACAAACTGCAAACATAAGCTTTTAAAACAAAATGGTTACTAGACTAGTAACAGAACAGAAAATTAATTAAATTACTATAAAATAATGGAAGAGGAGAGATATCTATACCTCCCATTAAGGAGAGACTCTCTGAGCCAATTATCAAAATCCAAAGCCCAACTCGGCGGTGGAGCATCATCAGGACCTTGCATCATGAGGTTATGTGTGGCAGTTCCAGAACCAATTATTAGAACACCCTCCTCCCTTAGTGGAGCTAATGCCTTACCCATATTATAGTGGTGTGTTCCATCCTTGTTAGTTTGGACAGAAAGTTGGCACACTGGTATGTTAGCCTCTGGGTACATCAGCATCAGTGGAACCCAAGCTCCATGATCTAGTCCACGAGTTTTGTCCTCCTCCACACCATTAAAGCCCGCATTTTGAAGCAGTTCTTTCACCCTCTTGGCTAGGGCAGGTGCACCCAGCGCAGGATATTGTAGCTGTAGATCATGTGTGAAATATTAATGGAAATCTTTGTTACAAGTTCGTAGGCTTCCTCTCAATTGGTTTTGTGCAGTTTATGCTATATAAAGAGATTTAATAAGATGTCAGTCTAATAAGGAAATGATTAAAGGAGGGTGATGACTATTGTGAATCTGTGATATTTGGATGGTTGTGGCAGAATTACCACGCTAATGGGGTGTTTAGCTGCAGGAAGGATTTAGCATTAATAGGATTTACTAATTTGGATTTAACATGAATCGAAGGCAAAACTCAAATCTTAAATCCGAAATTTCATAAATCTATAAAACTTTTGTTTCTTTATGTTTGGCTGGATTTAATAAATCTGATAGGATAAATCCTACTAATATGGCGCTACCAAACACCCCCTTACTCTAACCTCCATTTACTTGACAAAATTTCCAGCATCAAGCAGTTAAACTTAGGTGTTGGACAACTCCTACAATTCTTGTTTGCTTGGCAGCATAAAACAGTCCTGTCAAGCAAGTGTTGATCAACTCTACCATACTAGCAACATGAGTAACATTATAACTTGCACCATAAAAAAATTCTTATTTGCCGAACCCTTCTTGAACAGCACAAGCATTTTGCACATAACATGATTAAAAAGTAAACGACTGCCATGAACTATTTTGAATGAACATGGCAGATGACAAAACAATAGAATAGTGCTGTTAGGAAAGCATATTATAGACTGGAAAGGCATTTCCTCAGTCAATTTAAGGCTCTGTTGCCGGACTAAAAGTTTTTAGTAAAATAAATGTTAAATCAGCATGATTTCTGTAAATTTTATGACTCCTCCTAGAAATTGTGTCAGCACTTTCAGTATTAAAATCATTGCATCTAAAAATCATTCTTATCAAAAGCGTTTCAACTTAAATTCATTAAAGATATGGATGGGGCGCTTTAATTTATGAGTGAATCAAAAATAGAGAAAAAGAAGAGGGTTTAATTAACCTCGTATAAATGCTGGGGGAAGCCAGTGAAGTCGTGGATGGTGCTATTTGGGCCGTCGATGGAGTTGACGAGGGGCTCGTCGGTCTCCCAGTGAGCCGAAATGAGGAGAATGGCCTTAGGAGCTACAGGGAATACCTCAGACTTCCATGACTCGAGGAATCGTCTCACTGCCATCTCCTTTATCAACAGCCTCGGCGATCCGTGGCTGAGGAAGAAGGTCTCCATGGTGAAACAGAGCACACAGATACACAGAGAGGGAGAGAGATGACAAAGCGCGTCTTTTCAGTTTCTTATGATTGTAAATATAGCAACATCAATGCCCTCATGATTTTTAATGTAGCATACATTAATGCCCTGCAAATGAAAAAATGTTTTTAAAAAAGATAATGAGGAAATGTTTTTTAAAAATGATAATGAGGTGATGTTTTTCATCATATTTATGATGTATTTATCTGATAGAAAAAACAAAAGAAAAAAAAAACCCGACAATCAGCTATGTAAGTTGTATATAGAAGTTAGCGTCTTCATCATCGTTGGCTATCATATTGTGGGAGTCGTCATCGTTGGCTATTGTTAGGTATGGCTCATATACCTAATATGAAATTAATGTTGGAGCGGAGCGAGCGAATCTGGGGAGCTTATTATGTGGGTTGGGGGTGCGGGCCTACGCCCTGCGTTAGCAGAGAGTAATTTGGTAATTACGTATGTCATTCTATGATTATAAATAGGCCTCGTTATGAACCCTAAGACCTATGCGCTGAACGCCGAATCTCGTATTCGTACTTTCTTCTCGATTAGTGAAAAGAAAGTCGCCGCTCTGCTCCCGAGGACGTAGGCATCTTTGCCGAACCTCGTTAAATCTCTTTGTGTTCTTCTCGATTGCGTCGATTCTTGCGTTACTTTGCCCTAAATTTCTCAACAAGTGGTATCAGAGACTGGTTCGAGGGCTTTGAAGAGATCGGCGTAGGACGAAGAAGATTTGGCGGCGGCTAGAGTTTCGCACCGATTCAATAGCGCAAGGAAGAGAAGTTCGCTTCAGCAGATCCGCAGCGACGCAGGCAGGCTTCGGACGAACAGATAGTTCGTGAATCGCGACGAGCTTCTTCCGCGACATACATCGCACAAAGCTCGCGACAGTTCGAGACGTTTGGCGAAGGTTTCGGCCCGGGCGCAAGTTTTCGGCCCGGGCGAGGTCAGGTTCGGCGGAGCTTCTCACGACAGCACGACGGGGCAGGAGTTCAGCGACCCTTTGCGAGCAGGCGCGAGATGATTTGCAAGACGGAAGGAAGGCTGAGGCAGTGAGAATCGGCGCGAACGGCATCCGGTTTGCTTTTACGGAAAGTTCAAGCAAGTAAATCCAGCAAGGGGTTAATTAAGGAAGCTTAATTAACACAGTAAATTAAAGCAGCCTTAATTCCGCTTAATCATTCCAGGAAGGGAGATTGCTTTTAAGAAAGCTTAATTATTCCAGGAAGGGAAATTGCCTTTACGGGAAGTTTAATCAAGGCAAAGGGTTAATTAAGGCAAGCTTAATTAAAACACTTAATTAAGCCTTGTTATCCCAGGAAGGTTGAGGCGGAAGAGGAGGCGGCTTCACGCGGGAAGGAGCACCAAGGAGTTCGCAGATTTCCTGAAGGGCTTTGGCTGTGCTTAATTAAGTGCTTAATTCGTAATTAAGGCAGTTAATTAAGACCAGTTATTCCAGGAAGGCTTCCAAGCTAATTAAGGCAAGAGGCGGTAGAGGCAATTAAGGCTGTTAATTAAAGCAATCAATTTACTGCCGAGAAGGAAATTTTTGGGAAGATTAATTAGGCAAATGCTTAATTAAGGCTTAATTAAGGGAAGCTTAATTAAGGAAAGCAATTGCATTGTGCGAAAAAAAAAAAAAAAAAAAAATTTCTGAGGCGCAGGTTCGGATTGCGGTAGATTTTGGTTCTGATTTGCTGGAAGAAATTTTCTTTGCGAGCAACTGCAGGAAAAGTTTGTTGCAGGATCAATTTTCAGATGGCGATTTCTGGTGCGAAATTCGAGGTGGTGAAGTTCGACGGAACTGGTAACTTCGGATTGTGGCAAACACGGGTAAAGGATTTGTTAGCACAACGATGAATCCCGAAAGCTTTGCAGGCAACGAAACCAGATGCCATGGAGGATGAAGATTGGGAGGAATTGCAACAACGAGCGGCGAAGAACTATACGATTATGTCTGCAGATGAAGTTATGTACCACGTGATGAATCCGAAATCTCCAGGGAGGTTTGGAAGAAATTGGAGCTCGATTTATGGCGAAATCCTCGACGAACAAATTGTATCCGAAGCAAAAGCGTATGGGCCGAAGATGCGGGAAGGTTCCGATCCAGTGCGAAGCACGTTAATGGTTTCAATCAAATAATCACGGATTTATCAAGGCTCGATGTGAATATTGAGGATGAAGACCGAGCGATGATTTTGTTGTGTTCGTTGCCTTCTTCCTATGAACACCCAGTGACTACTCCGACATATGGGAAGAAACTATTAAAGTTGATGAGATTACTTGCAGCGTTGTTGGCTCACAACTGACGAAGCGAGAATGCGAGGAAAATTCTCATGGCGACGGTTTATATGTTAAGGGTAAACAGGATCGTGGAAGGAAGAAAGAGAAGGAGGGATCCGGAAGGCGAAATTCCGGATCTAAGTCTAAAGGCAAACGGACGATTCATTGCTACTAAGTGCGAGGAGCTGAGTCATATGAGGAGGGATTGTCCGAAGATGAAGAAACAGACCGAGGAGAAAGGTAATGTACCATCGAAGTCACGTGAATGTGGTGCAGGTGAAAATTCGGATGCCGATGATGGTGATATGCTTTCGCTTCGAAGAATCTCGGCTCATGGATGCATGGATTCTTGATTCGGGATGTTCTTATCACATAACACCTAACGAGGAGTGGTTTACTTCATACGAGTCAACTAATTCGGCTCGGTTTATCTTGGTGATGATAGATGCTTCGCAATATTCGTTGGTATTGGAGAAGTCGAATTAAGATGTATGATGGCACGATTAGAACTTTATGTGATGTCGGACATATTCCGGATTTGAAGAAGAATCGATTTCATTAAGCACTCTACATCAAAATGGTTTTATTCCTAAGGCGAGATGAGGATAGGAAACCATCAGGATTGTGAAGGGTGCACTAACCGTGATGAAAGGAAAGTTAACTCGCAGTAATATCTACAAACTGTTGGGGAATACGATTGTAGGTGGAGTTCATTCCGTTGAGTCGGATGATGATAAGTACAAAGCTATGGCATATGCGTCCGGGTCATCTCGTTGAACGTGGGATGGCGAGATCGCATAAAAGGAATTTGTTGCATGGTGTGAAAAGTCGCAATTCGGAATTCCGTAAGTTACGTATTCTTGGAAAACGTGACGCAGTGAGTTTTATGAATGGAGAGCATAAAACAAAAGGGATTCTTGATTATGTGCATTCTGATGTATGGGGCCCTACCAGGGAAGCATCAGTGGGAGGATCTCGGTATTATGTTACCTTTATTGATGATTTTTCCAGGAAAGTTTGGGTGTATTTCTTGAAGCGGAAATCAAGTTTTCTCTAAATTCAAGTCGTGGAAAGTCGAGGTGGAGAATCAAACCGGTAGAAAAATCGAGTATTCGAGATCCGATAATGGCACGCAGTACACGGATTCACAATTTAAGAAGTTTTGCGAGGAGCATGGGATTCGCAGGCATTTTTCGGTTCGGAAGACACCGCGACAGTGAATGGTGTTGCGAAAGGATGAACTGTGTCCTTACGCGAGAGGGCAAGATGCTTGAGACCGAATGCGGGGCTTCCTAAAAACTTACGGCGCAGGCCGTGAATATGGCATGCTATCTTATCAATAGATCACCTCGAGCTTCATTAGGTGGCAAGGTTGCGGAAGAGGTATGGACGAGTAATCCGAGCTTAAGTTTGATCACTTACGAATTTTTGGTTGTCCCGCTTATGTGCATGTACCTGAAGCTGAAAGATCGAAACTTGATCCAAAATCCAAGAAGTGCATCTTTATGGGCTATAAGAAAGGTGTGAAAGGATTCAAGTTTTGGGATCCTATTGCAAAGAAGGCGGTGATCAGTAGAGATGCAGTCTTTGATGAGCAATCCATGTTGCAGCAGAATCAAGACAAGGTGCCAGGGATCAGTTCCAGTTCAGAGACAGTGCAGATGGATCTAGAGCAGCGTTCAGTAGCAGCTGAGAGAGTTGAAGGTTTAGATCCGACACCTGGTGATTCCATTCCAGATGATCTGCAGAATTACAATCTAGCCAGAGATAGACAGAGACGCACCAGTATAAGGCCTCCTAGCAGATTGGGCTACGAAGACTTGGTCTCTTTTGCACTTCTCGCCAGCAGTGACGATCCAACCACTTTTCAAGGAGCTATTACCAGCCAGGAGAAAGAGAAGTGGATGGGTGCAATGGTTGAGGAGATGGAGTCTTTGCGGAAGAATCGGACTTGGGAGCTAGTTCAGCTTCTCCGAGGGAAAGAAGGCTATTGGGTGCAAGTGGGTCTATAAAAGGAAGCCGAGCAGTATCGGAAAAGAAGGGGAAAAGTTCAAAGCTCGATTGGTAGCAAAGGGATTTTCTCGACAGAAGGGGATAGATTATGATGAAATCTTCTCCCCCGTAGTCGGACATACTTCAATCGGGCAGTGCTTGCATTGGTAGCTATTTGGGATCCGCATCCGGAGCGGATGGATGTTAAACCGCTTTCTTACATGGTGATTTGGAGGAGCGGATTTACATGGAGCGACCGGAAGGGTTCACTCAACCTGGACAGGAGCATCTGGTTTGCAGGTTAAAGAAATCGTTGTATGGGTTGAAGCGATCTCCGAGACAATGGTACAAGCGGTTCGACTCCTACATGATTCAGATTGGCTACAGGCGATGTAAGTATGATTGTTGTGTTTATGTTAAGAGCCTTGATGATGGTACATTTATTTTTCCGCTATCGTATGTTGATGATATTCGATTCGTCGCAAAGAATATGAATGATGTTCGTGGTTTGATAGCTTTGTTGAGTCGGGAATTTGACATGAATGATTTGGGTCCTACAAAGAAGATTCTTAGAATGGATATTCAGCGGGATAGAGGCTCAAGATGACTGTGTCTCATCTCAACGAGGCTATGTCGAGAAAGTGCTGACACGTGCTCGAGATGAGCAATGCTAAGCTCGTAAGCACTCCATCGGCAAATCATTTCAAGCTTTCTTCGAACGATTGTCCGAAGACAGATGAGGAAATCAAAGATATGGCAAAGGTTCCTTATGCCAGTGCAGTTGGCTGCTTGATGTATGCAATGGTATGTACTCGTCCCGATTTGGCTCATGCTGTTAGTCAAGTCTGCAAATACATGTCTAAACCAGGAAGGCGACATTGGGAAGCGACCAAGTGGATTTTCGAGTATCCGAAGGGCACCGTAGGACATGGAATTATTTTTGGCAGTCAGCAGAATTATCCTTTAGTTGTGAGTACGTTGATTCAGACTATGCAGGTGATTTGGATGGTAGAAGGTCTACAACTGAGTATATGTTTACTCTTGGTGGAGGGCCTATATGCCGGAAATCGACGAGCTCGACCTCATTGTGGCATTATCTACAATCGAAGCGTAGTATATGGCGATGGTCGAAGCCGCTAAAGAAGCTTTATGGCTTATCGGGCTAGTGAAGGAACTCGGCGTTGAACAAGGTGGAGTTCAGTTGCATTGTGATAGTCAAAGTGCTATTTACTTGGCTAAGAACCAGGTGTACCATGCGAGGACCAAGCACATTGATGTCAGGTATCACAAGATCAGAGAATTGATTACTTCTGGAGAGATATCGTTGCGAAGGTTCATACCGATGAGAATGCAGCGATATGTTGACCAAGCCGATTACTTATCAACAAGTTCTTGCATTGCTTGGACTTGTTGAGCATCCACGATTGCTAGAGAAGCATGGTGGCCCAACCCACATTGGTGCATGAGAAACTCCCAGGTATTTATCTCCTAAGGGGCTGGATATTCGCCAAGGTGGAGATTTGTTAGGTATGGCTCATATACCTAATATGAAATTAATGTTGGAGCGGAGCGAGCGAATCTGGGGAGTTTATTATGTGGGTTGGGGGTGCGGGGCCTACGCCCCGCGGTTTAGTAGAGGGGTAATTTGGTAATTACATGTTGTACTCTATGATTATAAATAGGTCCTGTTGTAACCCTAAGACCTATCGTCGAATGTCGAATCTTGTATTCTGTACTCTTTTCTGATTAGTGAAAAGAAAGTCGCCGCTCTGCTCCCGAGGACGTAGGCATCTTTGCCGAACCTCGTTAAATCTCTTTGTGTTCTTCTCGATTGCGTCGATTCTTGCGTTACTTTGCCCTAAATTTCTCAACAGCTATGATATTCTAAGAGACAGTGACATGGGTGGAACTAAATAAACAAACCATAGGGAGCTGGCGAAAATGACGAACCCTAATTTTAGGAGAATGAGGGAATCTCGAGTGTAGGGGAGAAATATCAAACCCTGAACTTGAGAGAAGGATTCTCTAAATATAAGGTAGAAAATGATGAATCCTAAACTATTAGACTTTGGAATGCAAAATGTTAGAATTTGAAAAGGCAAATGCCTCATACTTTGTATTTTAATATTTAATATTATTTTCTGCATTGGTCAGGTTGGGTTTCACCTTTACTTTTGAATTTTATACATAGAATGTAATTAGACCTATATTAATTTGATATTGACTTTCACATGTTACTCTACATACAGTCTTTAGACATAACATTTTCTCCTATCTATAAAGGAGGAGTCTCGGTACAAACGAAAATTATTTTTTTATAGAATATTTCAGTGCATCATTACATTAAATACATAAGAAATTGAGTGTTTTGTATGTAAATGCAACTTATGATGAAACTTATCTAGAAAAAGATTTTTTTTTGTCTTCTTTACATTATTCGTGGTTTATAACCACATTTTGCTATAAAAAGAAAAAATAAATTTCTTAATGTGAATTTATATAGGATAATGTTTAGAATAAAAGTTAAGTCAGGTTGTTCTTATATAAATTATATTAGTATAGACTTAAAATTCATTGTACTTGTCCTATGATTATCTATCTATATATATATATATATATAATGTTAATACGCACACACTTATTTTTATACAAAATATATAAAAACATTCAGACAAAATGTTTTAATTTATATATATATACTTCTAAAAAAAGATTGAATATTCTATTAATTTTAAGCCTAATTGATGGGCCATCGGCCCCAGGGGCTCTAGCGCCGTGTCGTATGATTATTTTCCGACAGTTGTTCTTTCTTGGTCTTATTAAAGCTCTCTCTTTTTAAATCTAAAAACAAAAAATCCTTATCAGGATAACATCCGCATAAGAATACGGCATCGATTAAATAAATAGAATAATTCAACTTTAGATTTATTAATATTGATTAAACACATTCTTAATGCCACTAGTCTATAAAAGACAATTTAATTTCAATAATAATAATAATAGTAATAATAAACATATCGCATTGATTTAATTAAACCGATCAAGTTCTGATAAGATCGAAGGATGATAAACACTAGAAGAGGGATGGAGAGAAGACAAAAAATAAGAGAGCATAAGCAAACGAAGGGGAGTGAGTTTAGAGTGAGAAAGAAAGGGCTGTGCAAAATAGACAAGAGGAACAAAAGAGAATGTGTGTGTATGGAAAAAATATTACATTTAGAAGTTCCTATTTCAGGGCATCCATACGTTCGGACATCCATACGTGCAATCACGGGAAACCACTTCATTATACACGTGAATTTGTGTTGACATGACCTCCTGTGATTGAACGTCCGGACATGTAGTATTCGAACGCAATATTTTTCTCCATATGTGTGAGTGAGTGGGTGGGTGAGAGAGCAAGTAAGGGCACCGGAGTATGCAACATGTTACTGAAGGTTGAGCCATAACAAGGACTTTGATATTGTTGCTAGGCTTGGAAATGAAATCAAATTATGAGATTTCTATCGTTCTTTAGGGTTTAAGTTAACTTAAATCTAATCCAAATTTAATTTTATTTTTTTCTCTTTCTCTTTATCAACCCAAATAGATTATATCTAAAGCATGTTCAAAGATAATTTTTTTATTAAGATTTGGTGTGAGAAGGAAGAAGAACAAAACTAGTAGAAAAAAATTTATGGAATAGTATTTATGAAATGAAATTTTCTCTTGTTGGAATATAACATTTGCGGAAAATTTTATGATTTTTTTTTTATTATTGTTGTTGAGCTTTATGTATAAATGATATTTAGTTAATTTTGAAATATTAAAAGTATGCTTTTAAATAGTAAACTTGAGAACTTAAGTTAAAATGCTATGTTAAATGCATATGAAGGAAGCCAATATTTTCCAAGTATTAAATTATATTGAATAATTGTTGAAAACAAGATTATATGGTCATATTGTTAGAATGCCATGAGTATAGTTTTGCTGATAAATATGACTTGGTTTTCATGGGTGGAAATTTAGGGAGAGAGTGTAACTAATATAAATAAATGTATTTTGTTAAATATCTAATGATATTTTTTTTAATTACTAAATATTTTAATAAAAATGGTGCATAAGTACAATGATAAAGTAAAATTCAAGAAAATATCTAGGTGATTTGGTTGAAGTACAATTATGGACCTATAGACTATGGACCTTTAGACTGTTTAGCAATATGGCCAAAGTTACAATTTAAGCTAATATTTGGTTTCTAACTTGAATCGATGTGGATGTGAGATGAAGTTTAACGAAAACTGAAAAAAAAAATTTAGGTGGTCGTATGGTTATTTTAATGTGGGTAATAATATGAATTTCTATTTACAGAGATTTATTTGTTCTTCTCTCAAATTTAATTTGATGTTTTGACTAATATATTTATTGTATGTACGTTTGATAATGTTAATATTATAACTTGTCATTAAAAATTAGATTGAATTTCTTTTTCATTTGCAGTGTTTACATATTAATATTAAATATTAGATAAAATTCATCTTATGTCAACCTCATATTATCATTTTTAGAACAATATGTATGATTCATACGCCACTAAAATCCGACACTAATCTCGATGCATGACAATAATCTCGATGCAATCTTTTGAGCAATAAACGTTCAAAAGTTGATAAAAAGACACCCAGAGCTCTGATTTCAGCAAACTTATAGTCAAACTGACCAGCTTGATGAGATGAATTTAATGATATAAAAACTAGTCTACTCCGAGTCAAATCAAGCTCAGATCAAGTCATTAATCCACTCTTAGAAGATTTTTAGACATATTTGTAAGGTCAAATAAATGTCGACACTAGCAAGCCTATACTCGAATCGAGTGTCTCAATAAGACGAATCCAAAGAGCCCAAGATCACTCAATTCCGACATCATTAAGGCCATAAAATGCCCCTTAAAAGCCGTCCGATCAAGGGAAGCATTTTGGACCGTCCGATCAAGGTAAGCCTTTTGGACCGTCCGATCAAAATGAATGCATTAATTGCACCAAAAAAACACTATAAATAATCCCACAACCCTCACATGAAGGGGGGAGGAGGCCTAGAGAGAGCCTGAGGCTTTAAAGAGAAGCTGTCGCTTAGCGCCACCGCCGACCGCCGTCGACCAACCATCGACCGCTGTCGATCATCGCCGACCTCCGTCGACTACCGCCGACCTCCGTCGACTACCGCCGACTTTCGTCGACTACCGCCGACTTTCGTCGACCTCCGTCATCGTCGACCTCCGTCACCGTCAACCTCCATCATCGTCGACCTCCGTCACCGTCGACCTCCACCAATCATCGTCAATCATCACCAACCAGACACCGTCAGTCGACATTGTAGTCTGAAACATATAATTACTCTCTCTCTTCTGTGGGGCAGAGGATTTCTGGGTCAGGCCCTGTGGTGTTTTCCCTTTACGGGTTTTCCGTGTAAAAAATTCTGGAGTCTTCACCGCTTATTTTTCATCCGTGTGTGTGCTGAATTTTCATACAACGCTAAGACAATAATCCGCTACTCTACCGCCGCGAATTTTCTAGCACGCATCAGTTTAGCGCCGTCTGTGAGAATCGAAGTTCCGTTTGACATTGTCTACAACTTTAAGAGACCAAGCCCCTACTTCCTTTCCCAATGATGTATTTCATCCAACGAACAAAGGAATCATTTTTGCATCTTGAAGATCATCTATGGAGCTTTCTTCGATGTGGGGGGCAACCTTCACCGTAATCTCAAATGGTCATTCACGTTAACCGATTTGTGAAGAAGATTCATTCAATTCTAACTCAAAACTCACCTTCAAATGCATCTAATTCCTTTAAGCCAACAACTTTTGTGATGATCAACAAATATTCTTATCCTACGCTTATAATTCGATGGCAAAGAGCAGCATATCAAGCTGACTTCATACTTTTCTGAAATATTCATTTTTTAAGCCATATAAAGCCTACAAATATTATTGCTAGCATTATCAATATATGCATTTATATACTGTCAAACTATAGAAAGGATCCCCCCTTCCCTCTTATATAAACCACCACAACCGGCTATAGAATTCGCACCTCTCCTTCGCTTCCTTCTGGCTCTCTTCTTCCGCTATCTCCTCCTCCTGCTTCTCTTATCTTTTTGTAGGTAATTATATTGTCTTAGTCTTTTTTTAAGTAATTATAATATTAGTTTAGTTTTATTTTTTTATATATTTTTTTCACATTTAATACTGTTATGCTACTCGTTTTTTTAAAAAAAATTATTTATGAAATGCTTAAATGTTGTTTTTTTTATTTTTATTTTTATTTTTATTTTTAATCTGCATCATTAATTTTTTATACTATGTTATTATAATGCACATTAATGTTTTAAATTATATACCATATGTTGAAATTCTATTAATTTTTTTGAATAAATTTTTGTCCCACGTTGTTATGATGCCAGTAAATTTTTTAATATTTTTATTTATTTCTGATGTGTCGAGATGTTGTCCGTAGTTTATTTGAATTATTAACAACGCGTTAAAATACTGCCCGAAACTATTATAAATTATTTCTGTTGTGTTGAATTACTGTTTGTATCGTCAGGATCTTGTCTTACACATTATTGTTAAGAATGTACAAGCAATTTAATTTTTATGAAGTTTATTTAAAGCTCAATGCAGTCTATTTATGTTTGTTTTTATCGTCACATATTTCTTATTATGAGAACACAATAAAATTATTTTAAGGCTAAGGTTATATGTATATGAAATGTAGTGTTTTTGAAGCTATAAAAAAATTTGTCAAAAAGACATAAACTGCCTAAGAAGAGCTTGGGACGCATGCGGTTTTTATACCCCTCTTCTCACCTAGAATTCTTACCTGAACAATTAGCATTTTATATTGCACATCTTATTTTTGTTGTTATAATTGAAATAATTTTAATTATGTTCAAATTAACGTCAACTAAAATGAAATATTGTATGAGCTTGTATAATCATAGAAATAGTACCTCGAC
The DNA here is from genome assembly GCA_022702705.1 of Papilionanthe hookeriana x Papilionanthe teres. Lineage (NCBI taxonomy): Eukaryota > Viridiplantae > Streptophyta > Magnoliopsida > Asparagales > Orchidaceae > Papilionanthe > Papilionanthe hookeriana x Papilionanthe teres. Next base: position 21,585,975 of record CM040421.1, read on the forward strand.
TGTCTGGTGTAACAATGACTTATATAGATCTTATAGAATTTTTAACATGTTTAAATTAGTAATTTTATAAACTTCTTAAATTATTTCATCTACATTGAAATATTTCATGGTTGTCTGTTTTTTTTTTTTTTTGAATTATTAATCGCATCACGAAATATTGTGCAAAAATATTTAAGTTATTTGCGCCATGATAAAATACTACCCATATCGTCAGAATCTTGCTTGCACTTCAATACTAGCAATGTACAAATAATATGTTTTTATATTAAGTTTATTTAAATCTCAAAACAGTTATTTACATTCATTTTGATTGTGCAATACTTCTTATTACGAGTCGACGATATAATTATCCTTATGTTAAAGTATATGTATATGGAATGTAGTTTTTTTCAAGCTACAAAGAATTTTATTGAAAAAGCTTAAAAAGCCCGAGGAGAGATTGAGACGTAAGAGGTAATATGTTTTTATATCAAGTTTATTTAAATCTCAAAACAGTTATTTACATTCATTTTGATTGTGCAATACTTCTTATTACGAGACGACGATATAATCATCCTTATGTTAAGGTTATATGTATATGGAATGTAGTTTTTTTCAAGCTACAAGGTCTTTGTAACCTACCGCCCCTAGAAGCTCTTATAGCTACGAAGTTACCGTGCACACATGATCTACTCTACAAAGAATTGAGTGCGAGGCCCGTAAATTTTTCCATCCAATAAACTTGAACATCAGGTGTTTGATATGGCCTATAGGGCCTTTCGTGTTGACATTCTTTCTTCAGATAACTCTTCATGCACATGCAATAAGCCTCAAATCTATCACATACCCTATGAGCATCGATTGCGACTTTGGGGGCTAAACGTTCGGACCACACGGCTTTTGTTCAAAATATTTCACATTAGATTTCTATCAACACACACATGAAGCATTATTTCATATGATACCTGAGAAGGATTCATGACCACCATACAATCAACAGTAATGTATTATTGCTTTACTTTCCCCTCTATTTAGAAGAAGGTATGGTCGTGCAAAGATACATAGGATAAGAAACACAATGAACAAGAACTTCAAGAACATCAGTTGTGCAACAACCATTGCGACCACCGTCTCGATACACCGGGCTCAGTCGCTATTCCATCCCAACGTAGAAGATAATATATTTTTTTTAATATTATGTTAGTTGATTTAATTTGTTCACTTTGTTCAATTAATTTAATGTTTTTTTTTCATTTTATAAATATTTCAATATGAAATAAATTTTACAATTTCCAAAATTTTTTGGTTGTTCAATTTTATTTGTAATACACATCCCTTGAAGCATGCAATGTAAATTATAGATCATATCAGTAATATAAGCAAATTAATCATTCAACCTATGTTTATGAATGAAGGGGACAATACACACAATGTGTACAAATTACTGAGTGCTCTATTTTTTACCACGATATACTTCTATAGAAATACACACTTGCATCTCATATGCAATCCTGGTACTAGTTAGGGCTGTAAACGAGCCGAGCCTGTGCGAGCTCAAAGTCGGCTCGTGTTGGCTCGTTCGACACTGGCTCGAGCTTGAAATCGGCTCGTGTTCGAAATTGCTCTTGAACGGTTTGTTCGTGTTCTGCTCGAATAGTATTTTCCGGCTCGAATTCAGCTCGAGTTCGGCTCGAAATTGGAGGAGATGACTCGGCGGAAGATGACTCGGAAGATGACTCGGAAGAGGAAGAACAAACAATAAGCTCGCGCCGCCGAAACCCTTTCGCAATTTTGAGAGAAGGAGATGACCCGGAAGAGGAGAGCCAAAACAGCAAACCCTAAGCTCTCGCCTTCCAAACCTCTCGCCGGTGAAACCTCTTTCGCGATTTTGAGAGGAAGGAGAAGGTCGGAAGAGGAGAAGCAGCCCCGAGAACTTTTGAGAGGCGGAGAGGAAGGTCGGGGGCTCGGGGCTTAGGACGAGTTAGGGTGGGTTTTTTTATTTTTATACTTATATATTATATTATATTAATTATATAAATTATATTATGTAAATATATAATAATTATATAAGTAATATTTATTAATAATTTGTTATATATTATAATTTATAGGATTTAATTTTTTTAAATTTGATAAGTTTTTTTTTTAAAAAAAAAGTTTTAATTAATTATAATTTATGATATTTAATTTTATGAATATGTATTATATGTGTGTAAATATTTATTTATTTATTTCTTTTCGAGTCAATTCGAGCCGAACACGAGCGAACAATTATTTGTTCGTGTTCGGCTCTTTTATATTTCGAGCTTAAAAATTTGTTCATGTTTAGCTCGTTAAGCTTAACGAACAAGCCGAACACGAGCTGTTTGCGAACAACGAGCCAAATTGACAGCCCTAGTACTAGTATCGCATAAATAAAGGATATAGCTAAGCTACACATAAATGATTACTTTTAAGCTTAATATTCTTATTTATTCGAATTTGCTTACCAAAAATAGCATTTTTCAAGTTAGATGCATCAAGAAAATCTGCTATTTTATAAGAATATAATCATAAAAAAATTATTATTAAAATACTAAATTTAATTAACTCATTAACAATATATTTTAAAATCAAATTATACATGCCAACTAATACATATTTTCCTCTAAGCAAAAATAAAAAAAATTATAAATATTTCTAAACAATAATAAAATATTAATAAATTAAACAATTTTTTTTTCCTTTCAATAAAAATTAAAAAAAAAAACAGTTATTCAAGGCATTATGATTGAATTTTTTGTTAAAATGAGCCTTCAAATTTTGGATCTACTTCTAAATAAGTTTATATACATTATTTATTAAACTCATCATAAAACAAATCCTAGAACTTTAAAGATTATCTAGACTAATTTTCTTAATTCTAAGGAGATTTACATACCATATCTCTCAATTCTAATGTATTTACATATCTAACGCCTAAACTTTACTTCTTTACATTTATACCACCCAAATATTTCATTCAGATCACATAAAAGTGGTATAAACAACTTCATGCATAGATAATGCGGCATTTATGTCAAAACTGAAAGCATAGGCGTTAGATATGTAAAAACATAAGCATTGAGAAAGCAAGCATTAAAAACACAATGAGCCTTTAAGAATAGAAGTTTAGTCATGAGCTCAATTAGTTAAAAAAGAATCTCTCTAAGCCAAACAAAAATAAATCAAAATAAATTAATGTAAAAAAAATAACAATTTCTTCCACAAAAAACAACAACAAGAGAATACTGCAAATACCGAACATAGACATATTTTCTCCAGAAAATGAATATATGTTTCCATATTCAATGCATTATAAGCTCTTTTTATCCAAACATGTTACAAAATACCATCACAGATGACTCACAATTGAATCCCCATAGCCATCCATTATTATGTATCATCAACTTGTGAGTGGAACACAAAGCTTGGGAATGTTGTAGTGATATCCCTGATCAACATAATCACCATTAGCATAATCTCTAATTTGTAATTAACTTATTTAACAGAGCAAAAATAGCATTAATAACTCTATTTATTCTATTTATATTGTTTTGATGCATAAAATCAGTTGATGAGTCAATTTGTCATGTGACCAATTTTACACAACAATATAACCAATGCTAGTAGACAAAAGGGACATTTGCAAACATCCCACCCTTCTCTTATGTATTTGCATATCTAACACTTAAATTTTGCTTTCAACATCTATACCCCACAAATATTTCGTATCACAAAAAATATCATTATTTTAGCTTTTAGAAAGTGAAATACTCATTTACATGCATAGGTAAGTGGCTTAAATACATAGGAATTGAGTGCTACGTCCGTAAATCTTCCTAACAAAAAACAAAGAGAGGGTCTCAAATAGGCTTATGACAGTCTAGCAGAAAGTATAAATTTCATAACTGAGAACCTTCAGTGAAATGGAAGTAGTAGAACGAGCTCATATCAGCATGGAACATCAGCATAGAACTCATATTTAACCGGTATAATTTACATGCTCTGCAATAGGACTTGCAAATCCAAATGCATTTCTCATCTCAAAAGTGATTCAGTGCAAATTCTAGAAGCTTGATTGTGGTGTAATCGAGTCACTAGTTGGCTAGTTTAGGCTCAGCTCAATAAATGGCACGTGAGCTGAATTCAGTTGGCTAGCAAGTAAGGTTTGAGCCAACCCCAATTCTACTCACCAGCTTGAGAGCGGGCTCATTTAAAAATGTATTAATATAAAATATGCTTAAAAGATAGTATAGGTAAATATTTCAATACAAAATTATTAGAAATACTAAACATTTATCTCTATTTCTTAGCTTAGGTGACTCTTATACTTTCTCATTCTTCCAATCATTTATTACAACCACTCCTTAAATTAAAATCATTTTATCTATTTTGTAATCAATGAGTTGGCTCTTAAGCCATGTAAAACTCGTAAATTGAGCTCAAGCTCGAACTTGAACTGAAATAATTAGTCAAGCATTAACTCAAGCCTCAGAGGCTCAAGTTTGACTCACTTATTTACACTACTAAAGTTCGGTGCAGTGAGTAAATCAAGACCAGCCAAAACTATTTTGTTTTATGCGCACCTCCGTGCAATAAAACACAAACATGCATGCCATGACTGTGTTTTGCATGCTTAATTCTTTAGCACAAAGATCCTGTTTCAAACCCACAACACATGAAGCCAAGTCATGAGTAGTTTGCTTCATCGCCTCAGTGGCTTCTAAGGTGAAGAAGGTTTAGGCTTTACAGGTCCACTAGAATTCAGAGTTGCAAATTTTCACTCAAATATCACAGGTGGCGTGTGGCGATAAAAAATAAATATTTAGATATAAATCACTTCGAAGTTTTTGCCCGTAGTTCAATAAGTAACCAATTGAAATTTTGCTAGCTATAAAGGAGAAGAACAATAATTCTGAAACCTCAGGTCAATAAATATATGCATATTAGACAATAAGAGAAAGAAATAAAGTGCAGGTTTTACTTGAGATATTGAAGAGTCATGTTCTTTAATAGTGAAGGATGCCGCAACACTAGATTGTGCCACTCCTCCTTGTCAATCTTGCCATCATGTTTTGTATCAGCTTCTTCAAATGTCTGATATAAGAAAACGTGAAAAAAATTCTTCCAGTTAAAAAATATTGCATATACTCATATATATATATTGTGTATACAATTTTGCTCTAGAGACCGTCAGAAGGATATGTTAAATAATTATAAGCAGTATTGATGCAGAAAATTGTAGATCTGGAGAAGATCATAGATCCTTAAGCTGAAAAATATATAAATGGTAAAAAAATCCTTCTTAGCTTATAAAGCCAACCTTACAAGATTGTATGAAAAATACTTGAACCAATTTGTATCTAGTAGGTACTCAACTTTGTGCTCTTGATGATTTTGATATCCCAAAATCATCGCCATGGTCAGACTTTTCGCAACTATTCGGATTTGGCATTATAAATTAATTCTCATTTTCCATTCGCTCATATTAAGTTTTACAAGTCATTATGAACAACTTCTACCAATGTAACTTTAAGTTCTATCCATTTTCTTTCCTAATACTTTAACACCAATTCTATCAAATTACATAATAAGTGTAACTTTTGCTCTTTATCATACATGTTTAAATCAACTAAGTTTATTTTCAAACACCACTAGCTTTAATAGATACGTTACAACTTTACTTCTAATATTATCTTTATTAATTTATCATACCTAGTTTTTATACATAATAATCATAACATTCTCATTTATATCATATTCAACTTAGCCATCAATGACCTTCAATAATCAAATATTTAAATTCTCACAACATTTGCAGGCCTAATTGCACTTTTATAAAATTTACGCTTATTCCACCATGTTCCAGAGGTACACACACACTCACACACACACACACATATAAATAGATATCTTCTAATAATATTGAGTATCATAGTCAATAACATTACATATAAATACATAGCCTTTTTTTATTAATCCTAAGAGTAACTATTTTCTAAAAAAAAAAATTCATTGTCTTAATTTTCATTTATTACAATGTACTAGTTAGAATTATATCATTTGCAAAATATATGCATCAAGACAAATCAATTTTAACAACTCACGTAAACATCTTTACAACAAATAGAACAAGGTATAGAGCCGACGTTGATTCTTGAATTAGAATTAAGGAAATTAAAAACTATAAGCTATTCTACAACTATTTCTAATACTAAAACTAGCCATCCTGACTTTGTAATGAAGATATAAGAATTTAAGCGGTGTCTTTCAGCAGAGAACAAAATGCCACAGGAGAAAAATTCTGAGCAACCCTTCGAAATTCAACTAGTGAAATGCTATAGATTCGATGGCATCAGTTTTGCATGTGATGCAACCATATATATTATCAAAAACAAAATAACCTAATACAAAAACAAAAAAAAAAGAATTATGACAAGAGGTCCACTAGGATTATGCCACATCAAATTATATTATTAAGAAAGATGTTAAGAAAGATGCTTGACGCATTTGCCCAGAAGAAATCATGCCCATTCATCCATTTCAGACCTGAAAATTTTAGTCATATATCTAAAACTTCACGAATGAAAAATCTACATATATTTATAAAGATAACCAAATTGACATATATTCATTTCAGCATTTTAAAGCATATTTAAATTTTTATAAATAGGTTTAAAATAACTAATGATTATTAAGTTTAAGGCAAAAAAGTATATTATATTTTTAAGATATATACTAAATTTCAATTAATTAGATTTTTCAGTCCTCGATCTATAATTTTTAAAAGACCCACAGGATTTTGTAAAAATAAGCAATTTCACCAATATTCATCTTTTTAAGACATTTGCATTTCCATTGATAAGTTTAAATTAATAATATTTTTAAATTTAAAATTAATAAATATTTTTTTATTTTTTAAAAAACACATGTTCAATTTTAATAATTTAGACTTTTGTGTCATTAATTTACATTTGCTATATTATTTGTAAGCAAATTTAGATCACACACACACACAGTAATGCATATATAGGTGAGTCTGTGAAATTTGCAACAATAAAATTATAATATTTGTAAATAAGTAACACAACATAGATACATCTACACGGACTATTGATCTGCTCATCTTATAATGTTATTTGAATGATTATCTTTAATCCAAACATTTCTTTTATATCAAATTAGTGTTAATTTAATATCAATTAAAACAAGCCTTTTTAATGCAGTATCGCAAACACAAGTATACCACATATGCCAGGTTTTGAAGCTAAGAAGCTTAAGCTCTCAGCCAACAGGATAAAGTGTCTTACTAAAATGAGGCATTTCTCTATTAAAAAATATAATATAAAAGTTTACATTAAAATAAAACTAAAAGAGCAATCACACGCACTTATGGCACATATATTTTGACTTGCTAGATCAAATTCCACATCATATAATTATGGAACATGTGCTACATGGTCAATTAAATCGAAATGGACAATAAACTGTGACCTAATTTGAGTGTCAACCAGTGAAAAATAGTAATGTGAGTATGAAAATAGGCATATTAAAATCATTTGGACTAAACATAAAAATTATAACGTGATTACAGTAAACAAACCTTGTCAATTATGCTTTCTATAACTTCATCAGAGAGATTCATGCCCGACTCAGAAAGGGTAGCCACAACCATTTGCTTAACCTGTTCATCGAAACACAATCGGTCACTATAATCAGATTAAGTAACCCAACAAATTGAATATTTTACATCGTTGCAAAATTTGATAAAAAATAATTTGGCTCTTTGGGAAGTTAATGCAGTAGATTCAATTACGATACTCATTTAGTGTTTACTTGTTAAACATAAACAAGCTCCAACATGTCAGGTTTAATAATCTTTTATTGCAAACAATTTACCTTTAAAGAACTTTACACCAGTGAACTTAAATTAATGGACTTGTGTTTATAATAGCAAAATTACCTCTTGTCTCTCTATGAAACCTTGTTGCTTGAGATCATACAACTGAAAAGAAACTGCAATTCAAAATAGTGATCCAAATTGAAATGGAAATAAAATGAAATTAAAAAAACCACAAATTGAAAAAAAAAAAGCCAAAAGCATGAAAGTATCAATACACAATTTGCATATTAGAAAAGCATTTTTTTCAAAATTGATATTAACATTCATGATATAGCAGATTAAGCAAATTTAGAGGATAGATTAAAATCTGGAGAAGCGTAATTTACCAAGTTTAGACAGTTGAAACTGAAAAAAAAAAAAGAAATTGACTCTTTCAGATGGTGATGAACATAAAGAATGAAAACCATAATTCCAAATTAAGCATCAACTTGGCCTTTCTACATCCGGATTGAGGTTTTGCACTCCAAAAGAAGATTCATAATAATCATATTGCCAAAAAAGCTGGCTGAGTCGCTGCCTCATCAAACTTTTAAGGCTACTAATTCCACCGCTCAAAGTAAAAACAAATAAATAAATAATGGAAAATTTCAATACATGCCCCACACTATTCTTATGTATTTACATATCTAGCAACCAAAAATTGATATTTGCATTAACAGCACTTTGGTTTCATAAACTTATGCATGAAAAGATGTATTTCACTTTTAAAAAGTTAATAATAGTGATAATTTGATGTGATGGTAATCATTTTACTGGCATGTAAATATGAAAGTTTAGGTGTTATATATGTAATAAGAATTGTGTTGTATGTGTGTAAATGCCCCATAATTAAATTGGGTTCTTACTACATGATCTAAATGTGCTGCACTCATCCCGAAAACAATAACTATTCAGGACACAAGTCTTACAAATATAAACATCAACTTCCTCATGATTTCTAAAAAGCAAAAATAAAAATATAAAGTGATATTAAGCCTCACTTTCAAATTTCATTGACAAAATTTTGAACCCAAGTTTTCACGACTAATCTAATGAACAAAAACTTAAAACTCACATTGAATCTTATCATCGATTGGAGCATTAGGATGAAAAACAGAAAGAGCGCGAGCAAATTCTTCGAATCCTAGAATCCCATGATGTTTTGTATCAAACAAGTCGAAAACCTGAAAAACGAGTGTGAACAACTGAAAATCATCAGGTATATTCATTTGCAAAGAGAAATTGTTAGGTATGGAACTGAAGAAAATGCTTGGACTTTTATCAAGACAATCTTAGACTCAGTAACTTCCATAAATCTATTTTTCTTCATTATGATATTATTATCAATAGACTTGTGTCAACGATTTAATAAATGCTACTTATTGTGCATTTGAAATATTTTAACAACTTGGGAAAGTGTCAACACTTTATGATCGTCTTGGGTCTGAAATTATTAAACTCACATACAAACATGGGACAAAAATTTTGTTTAGTGAAAACTCAATAGGGAAAAGATAATGGGGCCTAACTAAAAATAATAATTTTAAACTATAGGTAGAAGCCAAGTACATAACAAAAGATTTCTAAAAGGGATTAATCTAGTAATTGCCATTTGATAGTGGCTCAAGAGACTTTGTTGTTAATAATGACAAGAAACCAAGGGGTGGATCAATCAACAAGAAATATAAGTTTTATTTAAAAAAAGGAATGACGAGATGTCTACAAATGAAGTTACTAAAGTAAGTGCAAAGGAGAACAATTGGTCTTTAGAGCACGAAGTCAAACGAGTAGTAAGTCAGAAAATAAGAAGTCACCAACCATAGTCATTGGTGTTTGCATAAATTAAATTCTTCTTTATGACATTAGCATCGAGGCTGAAGATACTTTGAGATTGAGTGAAAACGTGGCAAAGAGAGTTCTAACAAGAGAAAAATCCCAAACGAAATAACCAGAAGACTCATAATATTCAAATTAGTATATAATTATCCAAAAAAATATTGAGGTAATCCCTCACCTTTCCATCTACGGTTGCGCAGAATCTGAATGAATAGGCATACTTGGTCTACTCCTGTCAAACTGCACAAGTCCAAGGTGGGGCAAATGGTTGGCAATGACAACAATTTTGAGCCACTCTGGCTATCATTGTTGAAAATTGATCAAACATCATGTGAATAATCACAGTTCCATCAATGATAACATCTCAATCTTTTGTGTGAAATGATATTTCCAGGGAGGCTATAGGTTTCAAGGATGGTCACATGATATTGATTAGACTGAAGGAGCAATCTCCTGTAGGTTTATTTGGAAAGCTCAAGCCCAGAGCCGATGGCCCATTTAAGATTGTTAAGAAAATTAATGACAACGCCAAGAAGATTAGCCTACCGGGAGACTTCAATATTTCTACAACTTCTAATGTTTTTGATTTATCGTGTATATGACACGAGGGCCTAGATGTCTCCAGAGACGAAGGCGAAGCCTCTCCTACATGGGGAGAGTAACGTAAGATGTGTATCATTGCGAGACCACAGCTCTCAGGCTAGGAATACCGCATGGCGGGATTGACCGCGCTGAACTGGGTGTTTCCTCTATCAAATGTTTTTGTTTATTCCTTATTTCCTTTTATTTTTCTTTATTTTTTGGTTTAGGTTCCGTATTAGGGAGCTTTTATATATTTGGGATTCTGGTTGTTTGGGACTTCAATTTTCACTGAATTTATTAATTTAAGAGTCTCTCTGAATATTGCTCTCCGCAGTACTGTAATCTCTTCCTTTTGCAAGTGATGCATTTGTAGCTTGTCTAGGAATAGATGAACACCCTTGCCAATTTGTCGTTTGCTTGTTGTTTTCAATCAGATGGCCGCTGAACGCCTGAACCCTATTCTACTTGCTGTTTACAGCCGGAAAGTACAGTTTTCTTACTTCCGGGTTGCTGTCCAGCGTCATTGATGCAGAGTTTCAGACGCCATCCATCCTCCCACTACTGTTACCCCGTCTAAAACTTCCCTAATGCCTTTGGTGCTCCATCACACCTTCTAAGAACACTAAAATGATGTCAATAAATTAAGCTATGAGGAATAGAGATTTACTTCAATAAAGTTGATCATCAAGATGTCGGTTACAATGTCCAACTAGTCACTGACAAAAGCTGTAGAGAAACCCAAATAGTCATTCAATCCAAAATTACTTGTAGACCTCTAGAAAAAGGTATATGAACATAAAGAGACAATGAAGAGGTTCTATGGTATCATCGAGGAAGAGGAAAGACAACACAATTACTTCTATGGTATCATCAAGAATGTGGAGAAAGAATTGCACTAATACTCACGCCTGTCTCTCTCTAGCTTTGAATCTTACCAAGCAATTCTTCTTCTTTATAGAGTATGTGAACATCAATTACAAGAGATTGAAAATTTTGCTACATAAAATTAGAAGAATATTACAAGAAATAAAGAGTTTGTAAGAAAAAAAAACATCATCTTTGGCGATTATGTCAAGCTCAAAAATAAATAATTACAAAGCATTCTGCAACAACAAAAAATATTTAACTTCTCAGTCACTTCTCTTCTATGTTGCCTAATCTCCAGATCATTATCATTGGATAAATGCAAAAAAAAAGGGTGAAGAACAATGAGTGGAATCTAGAGGAATTTGTTAGGTTGAGATCCGCCACTACTAAATTTGTGTCATTGCAATTAAGTATTATATTGATCAAAATTTTGGACTGAACTGAAAAATTCAATGAACAGTTTTAAAAAATTAAAAAAAATGTATTGCTCAAATATTTAAAGCACTCTTTTCAATCTTTAGAAGAACTACATCCAAATGAATTTACCATGATGCTTATTCATAGAGTTAGCCTATTATATCAACCCCTCAACTATTAGAGATGGTTGATCGTAAAGCCACCGCCGCCTCCATCCTCATGTGAATGTAAACCCAAATGAGAAAAAATAATTGGGATTGACCAAACCGAATTAATCTTATATGAGCCAATGTTTGGATAGTTAAAAAATGCATGAACTTCACTAGAACATCAACCATGTAAAGAAACAATCGATTTTAATTCCATATTTATGCATTATATATATATATATATATATATATATATGTTAAATCAAATAAAAAATTTTACAATCATAAAATTGCTAAATTTGTTTGAAAAACTTATAGCGATATTAGCTTCTCTCTATTCATTTCTTTTTCATAATTTCACATATATGAATAGTGATTTTATTTGATTTATTTGGCTGAGTAATGTAAAACAAACAAACTATTGAGGAGTTCAAAAAGATGAAATTGAAATATCAAACCTAAGTTACTAGAGTTGAACACGAAAAAAGAGTAAACACTTAAAATGAACACAACCAACTAAAAACACCAAGTTTGGTGCACAGAAATACATACATCCACTTTGAGGCTATTTCCATTGGAATGCACAAAACTAGTTAAGTACAAGATAATCACAATTTTGGGAGGAAGAATAGTGAAAAAAAGGAAATTTTATGGTTTGGGTAGGCACAAGGGTCCAAGAAGTATCTAATCTTCAGTCTTCTAAAAAAACACAATACGAGATTTGAAAATCTCCGTGATGGAGATGTGAGGTGTAATAGTTGAGGTGGGATGGTGTAATTATGCTTGTGATGACATGAGGTTGAATGTATCAGGGCTTTTGTCTAGTTCGGTGACTTGGGCTATACGTTCTGGTGAAGTTGGGAGGAGGCCGAAAGTTGCAATAGGTTAGTGATTTATTTTTGGAGTTGTGAGTGAAGTTATGGCTTGATTTGGGTTTTCTGGGATGAAGCTAAGGGAAAGGATGAGTTCTTGGAGTTGATGACGGGCATTATAAGGTGTGCATATTTGCAGAGAGGGTGATATTGGCATAGTGGTTGAGTGCTTAGAAATGAGTTGTATGGGATTTACAGAGGAGGAAAATATATAAATGTAAGAGGTTGTAGGTGAAAATAAGAAAATGCGTGATAAAAAAAAGATAAGCATAATCCTCACCAATAAATAGTGATTGGACATCAGTTGTCAAGCATCCAACGAAGGTTATGGCTACCAAGCCTCAACCAAAAGAGAATCCATTGAGCAAACTCCATATCCGTTCATTGAGTGTTGAAATGAAAGCATATCTCGATAATTGTAAGGAAAATTACTACTTAAAATTCAAAACAAAAAACAGGTTTCATGGTGGCGAAGTGGTTTCAAAGAGGAACAGATTGGCAGTTACACTTCAGGATGTCCTTGAATCATGCTGAGAGAGATGCCACATTTCAAATTCAAACTAGATATAAAGGAGACTTCTTTTGATTTGACGTTTTGAACTTCCTCCTCAATATGACTTTGATTCTCAGTTTATGCCTTCAAGTGAAACTCCTTCCATTTGAATTTTGTAACTATATTGATTTTAACTTGTAGCTCCCTCAATTTGAATTTTGTGGCTCCTTGATTTGATAATAAGGTCAACAGCATGATGAAGAGTATTAACCAACTTCAATCCAACCATCATATTACAAATGACTTCCGTTAACCCAACAAACTTACAACTGCCAACTAGCTCAACCGATTTTAACTAACTTTTAAAATTCAAAAATATCAAATTATCAAAATAAAATAACATCATTATTGGAATTAAAAAGAAACACCGAAATGGTGTAGAAATTTTTGCTTAGATTGGCTTAATAATCAACTTAATGTTCTTGATGAAAGCTCCACCTGTATGATGCAGGTATCCATCCATTCAACATTAGAATTGAGGTCAAAAGTTCTACAAAATCCATATAATTAATACTTGCATGGAACTTTTGTTCTGCATCAACCTGAGGTAGAGAAAGCCAAGGAGGTGAGATAACAAAAGTCAAAGAGGTTAAAGATGCTGAAGAGATTCACTTACAGTTGGTTAACTACCTCAACCAATCTAGACCCCTTCTAGTTGAGAGGATTTCAGAACACTATATATTGTGAGAAGGTTACCAAATGTAAGCAGGTGATTGACACGAGGCATGTTAAGTGTGGAGACTAATTTGGAGAGCGAAAATAGAGGCAGAGCACCTGGCACATATATGCACCAGGATTGTGGGCGTATATGCGTCCACTTCTGGGCGTGGAGACAGTAAGGCCAGCGCATATGCGCTGGCCATTTCGCGCATATGCACCCACTTATCGTGGGGTTGGTGCATAAGAGCCAACGTTTGGGCGCCTGAGCGCCCAACTTAGGAGATGCGCCATAGAGAATTTGGCGCATAGGCGCCTACGCACCCAGAGCAGTTTGCACAAGATTTCGGTTTTTAATCCCAATTTCAAGTGATGTAAGTGTTGTAAGTGTGACTTCCTCCTAAAGTTCTTCAAGAAGCATCCCGGTGAATGTGATAAGGTCGAAGAGATGGATTTTTGTAATTCACGTGATTCTTGCGTCAAATTGAAGAAAGTTTGTGGAGCATGCCTTGTAAGTTTACTTGTGTATAGAGAAGAAATTTGTATGAGTTCATGTAAAACTTTCTTAATTTCATAGTGAAATTTTTTAATGGTGTGGTTTAGTGGTTTTTTCCCGTGCTCAGGTTTTTCCATGTAAAATTCTTGCGTATTCTTCGGGTTGCTTTAATTGTTTCTGTTCATAATTTTATGTTGGTTATCTAGAGTTTGTGTGATCCTGTTATTCCATTGTGTGATTTAGTTTCTAATTGATCATAAGCCCGGTAAAGTTGAAAATTGTTCTTTAGATTCCTATCAAATTGGTATCAGAGACAAGTTCGATTTGAGTGAGAGCAATGGCTGAAAAAACAAGGTTCAAGGTGAAGAAGTTCAATGGGACGAACTTCACATTCTGAAAGATACAGGTGGAAGATTTGTTGTATCAGAAAAAATTATATTTGACACTACAAGGAATATCAAGGAAGCATGAGACTTTGCTTATGGAGGAATGGGAAGTATTGGATCGAAAGATATTAGATTTGATCTGAATATCACTTTCCTCGTCTGTTGTGTTCAACATTGTAAATGAGAAAACTATGATGGATCTCATGACAACACTGGCAAAGATGTAAAAAAAGTTTTGTTTCCAATAAGATTTTTCTGATGAAGAAGTTATTCAAACATAAAGATGGTGGAAGACGGTTCAGTGGAAGAGCATCTCAATAAATTAACACTGTGACGAGTCAGTTGTGTTATGTGGGGATCAAATTTGATGATGACGTTGGAGAGCGGTGATACTATCTTCATTGTCAGGCAGCTGGGATGGCTTGGCAACAACGGTGAGTAATTATTCAGGGACTTCAAAGTTGAACTTTAATGTCAGCATGGACCTGATGCTGAATGAAGTTCGCAGAAAAGCAGCGAATGTTGAATCTTCAGGTTCTACGTTGAATGCTGATAACAGAGAAAGAAATTTGGACAAAGCATAAAAGCAGAGGCAAATCCAAGTCCAAGAAAGGAAAGCCCAAGTCAAGCAGAGGAGAATGCTGGAACTTCGGTAAGAAGCGGCAATTCAAGAAGGACTGCAAACCTCCAAAGAAAACTAGTAGTGGAGGACAAAAATAGTTACTCTAACAATATTACTAATGAAATCCAAAATAATTCCCTAATGTTATCCCTAGTCAGCACTACATCTTGGATAGTAGATTCAAGTGTCTCTTTTCATGCTTGCACCAATAAATAGGTATTTAAAAACTATACTCAGAGTGATATATAGAAGGTTTATTTGGGAGATAACAAGACATGCATTATAGTAGAAAAATGTTATATCGATATCAGGTTTCCGAATGAAATAAGACATGTTCCCAGTTGGAAGAAGAATTTTATCT
Source organism: Papilionanthe hookeriana x Papilionanthe teres (assembly GCA_022702705.1). Taxonomy (NCBI): domain Eukaryota; kingdom Viridiplantae; phylum Streptophyta; class Magnoliopsida; order Asparagales; family Orchidaceae; genus Papilionanthe; species Papilionanthe hookeriana x Papilionanthe teres. Next base: position 21,601,655 of record CM040421.1, read on the forward strand.
CTGTGAGCCAACTGGCAAATTCATAACTCGTTACAATTTTCATGGGTGATTTGTGGGTGACTATTAAAGGAACTCTTTATCTGATAAATGAAATGACTGATTTTATTGATGTGGTTAGAACCAGGGTAGATGCAGGTCTGTGACACCGTAGGCTTGGCCATATAAGTGAGAAATGTATGAAGACCTTACTTTCAAAGAATAAGGGTTTGTTTGGTTCGGCTTTGGAGCCTGCGGCGCAGCCGTTCGACGCGAAGTTGAGCGGAAGTCAGAGGGAAAGGCGACGGATTCGCGGCACTCTGCCGCGAAGTCGTCTCAAAGCCGACCGCGGGATAACCCCCGCGGTCACAACTTCGAAGCAGCTTCGAAGGGTTTTTTTCTCTCGCTGCCCTCGCTTCGCCACTCTCTAGAAATCCCTAATCGCGAGCCCTGCTCGTCTTCCCTCGACCGAGAGAAAGTGAATCGCGAATCCAAGGTAACGATCCTTCTCTCCCGAGTCCCTCTCCGCTTCCTGTTGTTCTTCTACTCCTTCCTTCTTCCCATTCGTTCGCGATTCGTTGTGGGAAATCGCCTTCGTATGCGATTCGTTCCGTCTGGAACATTACTGGAGGTTTATGATTCAATACCTATTTTATGGCATATGGATCGAGCATTTCATGGTATTTGGCATTTTTTTTGGCTTTACCGACAAACCTTGCATCAACCGGATCTGTAGTTTAGAACAATTTCTGGTTTCTATAGTTTAGAACAATTTTGATGTTCATCATTGTTATAGTTACATCATTGTTATAGCAACATAAGGCTTCATTCATAATGCTTAGAGAGCATCGACCGGATCTGTATCTGATGCATTAAATTTGCAAACCCTGTATATCATATAAATAAATCGAAAATTTCAAACAGTTTTAATAAACAGGGACAGTCTGGTCATTTTTACAGAAAAAGCTGCCTCATAGTTGTTTTCCTCATTACTGAACTAAACAGATCAATGGATTCCCCGCAATGCTTCTTACAAGACAGCATATTCGTATTCTGAAGTGAAAAGGTGTAACCGAACCAAACAGACCCTAAGCTTCAAGGTTTTAAATCAGTTGATCTGGATTTTTGTGAAGACTATATTTATGACAAGCAAAATAAATTTCTTTCTCTAAAAACGGGACAGTAGTGAAATCAAAGAAATTGGAGTTAGTGCATACTGATGTATAAGATCCTATTATAGTTAATTCCATTAAAGGTTCTCGCTATTTTGTCAAGTTTATTGACGATCACACGAGAAAGATATGTGTTTATTTCTTAAAGCAAAAATTTTATGTGTTTGAAATCTTTACGAAGATGAAGACTAAGTTAGAAAATGAGACAGACTTGAAGCTGAAGTGTCTCAAATAAGATAATAGGGGCGAGTATCATGTTCAGATGTTCAAGAATTTTTGTACTACAGAGGGGGTCATGTATGAGTTTACTCTCCCAATGACACCACAGTAGAATGGTGTGGCTGAGCACAGGGACATAACCATCATAGAGGGTGCTAGGAGCATGAGGTTGCATGTAGGCTTGTAAAAATAGTTTAGGCTGAAGTAGTAAATACAACATTTTATCTCATAAATCGTAATCCATCAGTACCTTTGAAGGAAGGCTTATCTGAAGAAGTCTGAAGTGACAAAAAAGTGTTTATCTCATTTAAGAATATTTAGGTGTTCTGCATATGAGTATATTGATGCAGGGTCAAGGAGCAAGCTTGACTCAAAATTTGTCAAGTGCACCTTCATTGGATATGACTCACATGAGTTTGTGTGCAAGCTCTAAGATTATCAGAATCAGAAATCCATCAAAAGTCAGGGCGTGACTTTCAATAAAATAAATATGTACAAGAACTGCAATCAGGAGCATGCATCAAAAGTGGATTCACCTGACAAATCCATCAAAAGTCGGGGTGTTCTTGTACAAAAGTAGATTCACCTGACATATCTAGATTCACCTGCATCAAAAGAATCGGAAATCCATCAAAATTCGGGGTGTTCTTGTACATATCTATTTTACTGAAAGTCACGCCCCGACTTTTGATTTATTTATGATTCTAATAATCTCAGAACTTGCACCCAAACTCATGTGAGTCATATTCAATGAATTTAGGACAGTTCATCAGCTACTTCTGAAGATGCAGATATGTTGAAATAGATGACACTGGTATCAGAAGAGTGGAGACAGAAGCAAAGCTCAATCAGGAGCATTTGTAATTCCTCAATCACCAGCTATAGAAGTCAAAAGATCCAGCAGAGTGATACGACCCGCACACAGGTATTCACTTTCTTAACACTATTTTGCTACTAACTAATAATGGTGAACCTGAGTGTTTTCAAGAGGCAATTCAAGTTGAAGATTCAAGGGAGTGAGAGCTTGCAATGGATTAAGAAATGCAATTATTAGAGTCAAATCAAACTTGAGATTTGACAATACTACCAAATGATAAAATAGCACTACACAACAAGTGGATCTAAAGGCTGAAAGATGATTCAAATTGTAGTAAGTACTACAAGGCAAGACTTGTTGTAAAGGGTTTCCAACAGAAGAAAAGAGTGGATTACTCAGAGAACTTCTCCCCAATGGTGAAGATGACGATTGTCGGGATTGTGTTGAGTCTGGTAGCAGAGGAAAATCTACATCTGGAGCAGATAGATGTAAGAATAGATTTCTAACATGGAGATCTAAAATAGTAGCTAAACATGGTGCAACCATAAGGTTACAAGGTTCAAGGCAAAGAAGATTTGGTATGCAGATTGAAGAATAACCTATATGGCTTGAAGCAGACCACGAGACAGTGGTACGGAAGCTTTAGCAAGTTCATGCCAACCAACAGGTACTTGAAGTGTCAAGCATACCACTCTTGCTTCAACAAACACGTCGGTAATTGTTATATCTTGTTTCTCTTGTATGTGGATGACATTTTGATTGCAGGGGCAAATATGAAGAAAATAAGGGACTTAAATAAACAATTGAGATTGAGATGAAGGATTTAAGTCCAACCAAAAAGATCTTTGGGATGAAATCAGCAGGGACAGGAGTGCAAAAACACTGAAGTTGTCTCAGGCAGAGTATGTTGAGAAGCTCCTACAGAGGTTCAACATGAGTGAGGTAAAACCAGTTAGCACTCCCTTAGGTAGTCACTTCAAACTATCTAAGGAGTTATCGCCAAACTCTGAAGCAGAGCAAACACGAATGGAGAGAACTTTGTAGAACTTGGAGAAGTGTTTTGACTATGTCAAGATGAGAGCTTAAAGTAACAGTATAATCTTGTTTACAAAGGTATAATCCTATTGTGAGCAATACGAAGTGAAGTGTTCACTAGCATGGCTTGCGAAGCCTGTCGCAAGCAAAATATATGATGTTGAGGGGTGATGTTGTGGGGTTCCTTGGATTAAGAGTGTTCAACAAATTAGTTAAACTACTCAATTGATGGCATAGGTTTCATGTCTTATCAAGAGCAACAGGCATGAAGCTAAAAATCCATGCAAAATCAAATTTGAAATGTTTTACAATATATTCTATCTCCATGCTTAAAGGTGCTCCTTTCAATCCCTCTTCTTTACATGATTAAACCACGTCAATTATATTTTATTGTCCATTCTCAACGGATGTTGCACGCTACATTTAAATATCTTCGTAGGTTTATTTTACACAGAACCAAAAAACTCCAAAGTATTCCAAATACAATACATTACTTCTAAATTGCATTCATTTTACACTGCATAACTTTTTCAGCAAACCAAACAGCTTGTCAATGCACAAATAAATAAGACATAGCTAGACTACTTACAAACCCTAAGAGTTCCAATGCCATGCATTATACTCTCATCGTAAAGCACATTAGATCCATTTGCCTCCTCTCCGTTAAACTAAAGATTTAACCCAACTAGATGTAATCTTATCAATCGAAAAATAATATTCACTAGTCTATAGAAATTAAAAATCATATTATCAGAACCCTGTTGACTCTAGCCAACACACCATGATGCTTACTACAAATCCTTCAATATGCATTGTCGTATGTACATTTTCTATGGCATATCAAGTCCCTAGCCAACATAAACAACAACAACAACAACAACAAAGCCTTAACCCCACTAAGCGGGGTCGGCTACATGAATCATTTTTCTCCACTGCGTCCTATTTAGTGTCAAATTTTCATTTAATTCTAATAAATTAAGATCATTTTTATGCAATAAGCCCAAGATAAAATTTTTCTAGCCGACATAAACATTGTGTTAAAATTATAAAAATAAGGCAATCTTAAATTTTTTGTGATTTTAAATAGTCCATATCCATTCCTGTTTATAACAATACCAAATATTTTTTGCTTCCTTAAAAAGTTTTGTAATATCCAGTAACATTTCTCACTCTTCTCAATTTTCATCCAAATAAGGTTGAACTTGATGGCTTTTTCAAAACCTATCAAAACAGTGAAATTCAATATCAGCAGCAAATTAGATTGCTTCCATGAATTCCATGCTATTGAAACTGACAACATATTAAAGTGCATATCAAAGATACACTATATCGGGGGCTTCGAAAAGCTCACCTGGCTTTGAAGTATATGAGGTATTTGAAACGATTTTTAAAAAGATGGATAATGTAAGTGATAATGCCTTTCACAACAAAGAGTTCCTCATTTTAAAGCTCAATATTCCTGGTTGGAGACTTCCCATAGGTGCAGTTCATCATCATTAATTACCTCTCTGAGTCACGAGAGAAATCTCAATTAAAGATAGTTACAAGGCTTTATATTAATTGCTATGTTGTAAAGGTTTTTAATTCAGCTTGACCTATAGCAATATATTCAGAAAAATTATCGCACTTATGCTTAGAGGAGATGATGGAAAAGAGTTGAAACAATAATAAATTAGATCAAGATCTCATAGCTTCATCATTCCAGGCCTCCCAGCAAACCTCAATTTAAATAGTCACAGATTAGATATTTCTAAACATGGCTTGGGGATCATTGTTAATAATCATGAAATATCTTGTCCAAGTGGACCACATAGACAAGGATAAGAAATTTGCCATCAACTTCAATTGACCTAAACCAACCAACAGTTTTGCATCTTATTAAATGTTTTATACATCCTAGGGCCTTGTAAATGGCCATTAAAAAATAATCAGAACTTTCCCTTCACTAATTTGAGGGTAAAAACTATTAGATTAATGCTGGCCATATAAAGAAAAATATAAATATAACCCTACCTACTCCCGCACTGCAAAACTCTTGTAATTGTTCGTGCTGATCCCCTATCTCCCTCTTTATTTACGCACAACATAAGTTTCAACTGCGGGACGGCAACTGAAACATATCACATGAAAGCTTAGTGAAGCGCCTTCATCTCCAGTAACTGAAGCCCTGCACAAATTTCTAATCCTTCCCCTCCAATACCACATTTGCCTTCCCCCAACTTTGACTACGCTCCCAACACGCTCGTCCCTGCTCGTTCTCTCACGCGTCAAAGAGCAGTCAAAGCCTTCGTCTATTTCCTTATTATGACCAACAACCTAAGGCGCGCCCTCGCTTTATTTTGTCACTCGATCTGTCTCTCTACTCACGAATCTCAAAGCCACACTCGAACCCTCTGTGTTTTCCTCCTCATCCTCAAGGGCATGATCGATCGTGAGCTCAATCAATTAAAGAACCAATGTGGTCGTACTTGTTTTGACTCTAATCTCGGGAAAGGCAGTTGCCTACACATCTACAGAATCTTGTATTCTACCCTAGGCCAAGCCAGATTATGTTCCATCCCCAGTCCGATGGGCTCCCTTGCTCCAAGTTCTCCTGCCCGAACACCCGTGGTACGGATGTCAGAGCCTTCGCTCTCCACTGCCTTGCCCAATGAGTCATGTAGGTCTAACGCTCGTGTCCCACCACCGTGCTCCTCGCTGGCCATAATCGAACTATTTCTGAGTGTTTGGTGAGGAATTTCTTTAGCGAAGCTACTTCTTTTGATTCCTTGGACTATCTGGATTCTCTGTCGACAGTGGCTTCTAACACCGATACGCCTACTAGATATTCACAATTTATTGAGTCTACTATTGTCTTTGACAGACCATTGTTTATTATTCAACCTAAGTGCAGGGCCAATTTGATGGATGCGACTACTACAGATTTTGTGAATTTTACAATGTCGAAAGATGTGAAATGCGTCCATGGCTTATCTTTGTGACTTGATAGTCCAAACAGTGGAGGAATGTTTGAAGAGTGTGAATATGTTTCATGGTGGTGTTACTGAACAAGCAGTTGGAAATGTAGTGGTGGCATGAAAAGAGGAGACATAGTGTTGTTATTTACCTAATTGTTGATCCTAAAGTTACGTATATGGTTGAGCCAAGCGCTACGCTAGATGCAACAACAAGAAACAACCTATGGAATGTCATCAAAAATGTAAAGGATATGGCTATTGTTCTTACGAATCATTATCATCTATATCATTGTTTTGATCGAAAAAGTATAAAAATGGGACAATAGGTAATTTCAAAATGTCCATTTGATGAAGCGCAGGTACCTGTCCTTGGGAATTAAGTACCATTACATACTTGTTTGGAAAATTTTTATAAAATTAGGGGTTTTCAAACACACGTCCTGAGAAACGCGGGTAACCGTCCTTAAGAATTAAGTACTACTTGGGGAAAGTAAAGTACTGGTCAAGGAAATACTTGCTTGCAATTTGACCCTTTTTGTAGATACATTGAAGGTTCATTGCGCCTTTTAAGATCGTGGATTAAATACATGTTATTGTTACCCGACGGCACTGATCAACGAGTCTTTTAAGATAGTGGGGAAGACTAACATTCTTCCGGTGATCCCTAATAAGGGAAGAGTCGGGAGCCTTTTCAAAATTTTGTTGATCTTGAACTTGAAAAAATGACTTAAGTTTTGGATTATTTTGACTATTGGACATTAATATAAAATAAATAAAAATTAGAAAATGAATATTTGAATTAAAATGTATATTAGGTTCAATAAAATATAATTATGAAAATTAAATACAAAAATGATTAAAAAAAGGATTCAATAGCTCATTCCAAATTTTGAATAATTTTTTTAATTTAACTATTTTTAAAAGTCAACTTATTAAATGTCAAATGATTCTCTCACCGAATTCATAATTCTAACTTGTAAGTGAATAGAAAACAGTTTTCAAAAGATTAAAGTGAACATCTATATGAATCAATGTATATATTCAGATAAGATAAATTCATGCGACTTCAAGTTTTACAAATATCATTTAAAGCAATCTTTGATTCAATTAATGCTTTAAAATCAAATAAATTACTTTAAGATATCAAATTCTCTAGATAAAATAGCTCAAAACATGAATTAAATACCCTCATGGGCTCCAGCTAAAATACCAAATGTTTTAACTAATAGCTTAGGAATGTTGCATGAATTAAAGCCAATTTTGTATTCAAATGGTTAATATTTTGAAAAGAAATCAATCAAACTGTCTTGTCTATAAGATAGAGTTGTAAGTCTCGCTTAACTAGTCTGACTCCTCGCAATGATTGGAGTTGACGAGTCTAGTAAATTTAATAATGTCCAAATCAAAAATATATGAATTTACAAGTTCAAATCGTTTAATTCAATATTCCTTCTTGTTAAAACTGGAGTCGACATGACTAATATGCTAAACAATCAAAATTGATAAATGTTTAAATGACCATATCCTCGACGATGGTTGTGTTGACTGAAAATCTCAACCAGAGGTTAATTTTTAGAATCAAGGTTTTCAAAATAACGAACCAAAATCTTCAAGTAAAGTTAATCACTTGAAAATTTAAAGCAAACTCGCATCCGTCTTCTGCAATAGTATGTTGAGGGTAACAAATTTTTTATTGACCTTAGCTCCCAAAGAACTAATGTCATATCGAGTGTATCAGCATATTCACAATCAAAGTAATTTCATGCCAGTAAGAACGCGGTTTGGCTCCTCTATCTCCGTATTTTGGCCAAAACTCCACAAAATAGTGATTAAGATCAGAGTCCTTCGACCGGGTGGTTGCCACCAATAGATATTACGATCACGGTCGCATCCTGTATGTTTCCCAACGCGTTTCTACCATTAGAGTTGTGAATCATAAAGGTACAATTAATTGCATAAAAATTTTTGTTAGTTAAACTTAAAGTTGTCCTCTTAGACAAATATATACCCCGGATCTACAAGGGTCCCTTGGATAATACAACCTATGATTGCTGACAAAGATTTTTCAATCAGATTGGGTCTACTACCTCCTCTAAGTAGATGAAGGACCACGACGCACAAAAAATTTATGCATAAATGTTACTTAATCACTCTCAAATGTAGAGCTACTAAATTACAAACAATCTCTTTATATATTAAAAAAAAATCCATTACTAAGCAAAATATAAGAGTTATAGAAGCAAATAAAAAGATCAAATAAGGATGTTAATAAATGAAAGCAAAAAAATTATCTACTTAGGCTAAATCTCTACTAAGATATGATGGCTAGTTTATGATGGCTAGTTCTATTAAGCAAATTAGCAGAAAGTTGAGAAAATTCTACAAAATGATTTTGTATTAGATAGAATACTTGGAGGTAGATGAGATATAGAACTTTACAGTCCTAACCCGTTCAAATTTTGGATCGGGATCGAGTTGACCCGCTGACCTGAAATTAACCCAAAACTAACCTGTTAACCCGAGCTTGACCACGAATTTAACCCAAATAGTTGTTACGTCTTATGTCAAACAAGTTATACGAGTCAAGTTCAGTCAACAAAGTTGAAGACAAGTTGGATTCGGGTTAACCTCTCTAACCCGTTTAATATCGGGGTGTCAAGTTACCAAGTTGGATCAATTTTGGGTCTGACCCGAACTCTTGACCAACTCGAATTGACACCCATACTTATAAAATTGGTCATTAAATTAAAAAAGGCTAAAGCAAGAGATAACAAATCTAACTTGAAAAATCAAAGAAAGATGAAAATACTTCTATTAAGAAAGAAATTTGGAATAGCATAATGAACAAAAAATGAGCTCAATATAAAGTAGTATGAGAAAATAATGTGGAGATTGCTCTAAAAATATGTATAAAGATAAAAAAATTTTGATCCATATGACATGTTATTGATATTTTAAAATTAAAGGAGAATGTTGAAATACTTTGTCACATCTTATCAACAAAAATTTGAAGATTAAAAACATGCTAAATCATTGGAAAACGTTTTGTACCAACATTAAAAAATAAAGGGATGATCAATTTTAAAATATTTTAAAAAAAAAATTTAACTTATCAATCGTGCAATGAAGTTATGGAGAGAGAAATGAACTTAATTTTAAAATTATATTCATTTCGATAATCAATTTGGCTATATTCAAAATAATTTATTATGGAAGTGATTACCGCATCAAGAAAATAATGAAAAAAGTATAAAGCATCAAGAAAGGATCATCATATGAATTTTATAAATTTGAGATGCCATATGATCCGATAATATCATGGGAATGGATTTGGCGGTACACTAAAATTAAAAGTTGTGTAACAATGATATATTGAAATTATTAAATATATGCATAATATGGCATCGTTTAGTATTAACAACAAATTGTAAAGCGACCAATGATGCATTAATTACAATAGGATTACATCAAGAATCAATAATGTATCCATAACTTTATAATAGTTATGGAGAAGCTCAAAAAGTATTTTCAAATGAAGTATCTTGGTATAATCTTGTCTAAATGACATACTTCTAATTGGCGGGATATCTACTAAAATAAGTAAGAATTAAACAAGAAAATGTAATAATAGATTTAAAATTAATAAAAAAAATATTCAACATATGATGTATAAATTTAAAGTGTCTAATATAATAGTAATCATTTAAAAGATGATGTATGTCTAGATTTGATAGATTTAAGTATTTTGTGTCTACAATGATTCAAATATTTCTAAAGCGAACGATAGGTTCCCGTGATCTCTGCATGTGTAGGATTGGGATCGGGATGAAATCCCATCCCGTGGAAATTTAGTCGCACAATTTCCCCCGCTTGTTGGTTGTCGCTAGCACTTATGTGCCCCATTTATATTATTTGAAATAGAATTAGGATTATTTGCTTCGGTAACATTTTAAATAAACTTTTGCCTCGATTTATGTTATTTAGAGATTGTTTCTTTGGTTTCAACCCTAGATGAGTGTTGTGTCCATTTCCTCATGCACTTGGCGTGCCTATAGCTTGTCCTGGAACTACATGGATCTCCCTTGGTGTCCGTGCCTGTTGACGTCACCGATTGGCTGCCTTCTCTACTGTCTTTCCTCCTAGAGAGCAGCCAACGTTATCCTTTTGTCCTCCAAACCTCACAAACTTCACATATTCTCTTCCTTGAGACTTTTTACAACATCTCACCACTAAATTTAATCCACAAACATCTTCTATAAACCTTAAGTGGTGTCGGTGTCACATACTCACCATCAAGAAGGTGAATCCTTTCTATAGAATTGTGAGGGCATCTCTTTAGTTCCATGGTGAATTAGATGATAATCTCATTAAATAATTGTATCCCTCATCCAGATGAAGATCTTCAGTTCCAAATCAATGTAATTATGGCTCCATGGGTGATTGACGTGTTCTTGAAAAAGGAAAAGACAGCACTAGCTTTTCAACAAACATGTAACTGCATGTCAGGGTTTGGTCAATTTTTATGTGAATTTGAATTTTCAAAGGGAGAGGGCAACACCACAATATTCATCATTAATAAGCCTTCAGAAGTTTATTAGGGGTAATTCAATTGTTCTCCAGGTCCAAACCTAAATTATATGTTTTTCATAATTTAGAACATTTTGGTAATTCTAGAAAAAAATCAAAGAGTTTTTTCCTAAAATTACACAATCAAGACAAATTTGTAAGCTAATATAACTAGATACTTTGTGTAAACTGTCACCGAATCAACTGGTAGGTTTGGTAAAGTCATAATGAGGCCGTGACGCACCAAATCTAAATGGACAATGAGGTTAAATTTGTCAGTACTTTGACTGTAAACTTTATAGAATTTTAGGAAATCACTGACCGAAATAAGATATGTATGCTTCCTGAGAAAAATTCCCAGGATCATTTAAGAATTATTTAGCAAGACCAGCGATGAAAGTGTGTAAAAGCAGAAGGATGGGTGCTTAGATAGAGAGTTCAAAAAGAAGCATTTTAACAATTTTGAGCCAATTTAACTCCATTTTTATTCCAACTTTGTTGGGAGAAAGATGTGTCCTCAACTTCCGTATAAAACAATCTCAATTTCATTTAAACAATGATCATAAAAACACAAGAACAAGAAACTTTTGAATAATTACTGTTCATTTCACCTCAAGATTTAATGAACTAAAAATCCTTTTATGTAGCTCACTAAGAATGATCATCTTGTTTACATCAGTGCTGTCCAGTTTTCATTTCGACAACACATTCATAATGACACAGGATACAAAGTAACATTCTCATTAACATATGGATTTTACTGAAAGTTTTATTGCCGCTTATGCATCACTAAACAAAAGAGGGTAAATGAAAGTAGACGGATCAACCAACCACATCAATAAGGTCATGTTTGCTTTGTAAAAAAGCACCAAGGTTAAATATGACTTCCATTGTGTCATAAAATTTATGCACAAAAAGCATGTAAAGTACCAAGATAAAGCGAAAACTCCCTACTACAACACCAAATTCTCATATAGCAAGCACCATGACCTTTAGTTATGCAAGAAGGCATAATGCATAAGCAAGAATTCGGTGGTTTACATGCGTAAAAAACTTTAAAAAGGGTTGAGACTATTGTTGGAGCTGAGGCTAGAATCTAGCAAGGCTTCTTCAGCCTTTTGGACCCAAGCTTCAAAATGCTCTTCTGAACCCTCCCCTTCCACCTTTGAGAAGAACGAAATCAAGCCTCCAGAGCAGCAATGGAATGTGCATGTGTATTGAAGAACAAGCCAGAGAAGTTAAAAGTGAGACTTTGTTTATATAATCTTTTTACGACATGGAGAGACATTGCACACGAATGACAGCTGGCCCCCTCATAGCCTGTGACAGAAAGATTTTGCACGTGAATGGTAGCTGACCATCTTATAGCCACTCCGACTCGCATCAACATGATCTCTCTCTCAAGACTAAAGATGGATTTAACTAGACGACTCACAGGCTTGCTTTTTGTGAAATCATGAAGCTATACATTACAATAAAATACATGCACACAACCTCAATACCCAAAACCAGCATGTGTGTTTGTGTTCGCGCGCACATGTATTTTCTTTTTTTTTTATAAAAGGTAAATTCATTGATGGAAAAGGAAAGATACAAAAGTTTTAGCCGAGGTGCAAGATTGCGCAGCCCACCACATTCGAATACAACTCACTCAAAACAGACTTTATACAACTCGTATACCCAAAAGCATAACACTTAATCATGGTTGGTGGATTTACCACTTTCCCTTCCCCTAGATCTAGGGAGGGAGTCCAGCAACAAATTGAGATGTGGGCCCAAAACAATCAAATGCTCATCCCGACAATTCCTGAGTTCTTGCATTCCTTTTTTCTTTTCCTGTATTTATAAACTTGTCATTCATCTGCCAAGTATTGTCCCCTCAAATCAATTAGTGGATCTTCGATGGAGAGCTCACCTCGGGGGGTATGTTGATCCATAAATTGTTGAGTAGTGTCACCGCAGCACACCTTGATCATGGAGTTTCCAAGATCGGAGTACCTTCGTGTCTCCCAGTAGGTGGGTCTGCACACGGGCTAGCATCTGCTACAAGCCAATTCTTAATATTTATGATCCGAGGAGGAAATGCCCCAACAGTAGTGAGAAGAAGAAGAACAGTTTAAGAGAATAGCCCATGAGCCAAATTTTCATTCAATTTTTCTTAGAAGATCTTCAGTTTTGGCCTATATTTTCCTCCACTTAGATGATGATGTTAGGAACTCCATGAACTAAAATGCAATGTGAAGGTTGGATCTCACCAGATGAAGTGTGAAGCATTTGCGGGGTGTGCCCAAAGAGTTAACAATAATTACAAGAGTAGGGTCTTTGCTCTGCGACAATTTGCTTCCAATACTCATTGTAGGCGTACTCAAGCCATATTTCATATCTACATCAAGGAAGGTGATATCTCTTTCACAAGAATCCTTGCACCAAGAGCTCAGATAGGTCAAGGTGGGCATGTCCAAATTTATTGGCCTCTATCACTCAATAAAAGAGGACTTGGTGATTAAAATAGTGCAACTTTAGGCTGCGTAGTTTATACGATTGAAACTATAGCGGTTTCTTGGCTAGAATCACGTTCAAGAGACCACTGAGCATTTCATATATTTCTCATCAATTGTCATGAACTTCTCGAAAAATTCGACATAGTCCTCTACTCTAGATAATTGTATCATCACATATCTCTCATCAAAGAGACCAACCTTCCAATCTCCCAATATTTTGAGATCTCTAAAATTCTTTATATATATATATATATATATATATATATATATATATATATATATATATATATATATATATATATATAAAACAAAAAATAAAAACATATATATATGCATACATTCATACATACATATGTGCACGCGTGTGCTTTAACGGTAATGGGATTACCATAAACCTAACCCTCCGGTTTAGCTTGCTTCACATTAAAATATGTCAACTACTATAAATTACCGATTATCAATGTTATTACTTCATGCTTGTCCGAGGAATAATACGTGTAAATCTAATCTCTAGGCCTCCTAAAAAATGCTGGAAATAAACATTTCAAAAACTTGAGAAATCAGGCAAAACCAATTCAAATAAAATCATCAAAAACAACAAGCAGCATTCATCATCTATCTTAGGATGTAATTTAGAGAAAAATGCAATGGTTATGCATCCCCATGAAATTTGCCTAGCGTAAAAGAAAAAACCGGGACTACTATGTCATAGTAATGATGAAAAAGAAAAGATTTTCCCATCAAAAGCCATATCACAATCTTCTACTGCTATGTCATGGGTTATTTTGACTAATGCGCCAGCGTACGAGTAGGATGGCATTGAATTATTTGGACAGCCCTTCATTTTATTCAGTACAGGGATGGGATATCGAACTACTGCAATACAGTGAATGAAGCAATAGACAGGGAAAAAAAAAAAAAGGCCAACTTAATGCAAAATGATCCCACCAACAGTGTCTAGGTTGATAGATGCCATATCCCTAAATTTGAAAGGAGGATATTTCTACAACACAAAACCATGATCTCAAATTAAAAATTAAGATTAAATGCTGCAACAACTCAAAACTCATTATTTACAAATAAATTCTAAACAACCGAACTTACCCACTTAACTTATGCAAAACAAAATCAAGAAAAAAAAATTAAAGTTGAATCCCGAGTAACCCATGCAACTACTGATGTGCTTGTAACATAAAAACACTTTCCAGTAATTCATGCAATTATTGGTATGCTTGTAAATTAAATTCAACTAGCCCGAAAATTTTGAAATACCCGATCGGCAAACAAACTCTTTTTTATGGTTTTGAAAAAGAGCTAGTTGAAACTCTTCCTGCAATAAAAGAAAAGAAAAAAAAAAACCTAGATTTTAGCCATGATAGGATTAAGAAAATAACATTGCAGGGACACATTAATTAAAGATAACGTTGCTCCCTATATATTATTGAATGTCCTATATCTAAAAAAATAAGCCAGTTAAACAGTACGAATAAAACGGCATTAAATTGAATATGCATTTCATTTTATTTATTTGAGCCACTATAATTTAATTATTTAAAAAAAGACTAATATAGTTCCACAATGCATTAGGATGAATATTTTGAATTAAAGAAGGATTATTACCTTGTTGATCAATCATCAATAACAGCACTGCTAATTTTTTTAAAGAGCTCATAAAGTGCTTCTATTTTCGCTCACACTGACTGCAGAAAATAATAAGGAAAAAAACTAGGGTCAGATATATTGCCCGTAGGCTTTATTCAATACTTGTAACCACTTGAAAAGAAAGAGATGGTAAGTGTTTTTTCTTTCATAATTAATCTATATTATTTCATTGGTAAATTAGAATATGGATGCTTATACGTAACATACACACTGTCTCTCTCGCTAAAATCTCAGGATCTTGTAAGCCCTTGACTGCTTTTGCAAATCAAGATCACAGCACTGCAATAGCACAGCAAGAAAGTGCTTGAACCCCTCTTAAGCAGTGCAACATGATATCCTCTCATCAACAATTTCCATACTTGCAGACAACAAAAATAAATAAACACGCCTCAAATTCCTCTATATAACATTAAAATTTATGCAGAAATTGCCTAGTTTTCACTAGCTACCCTCATTTGCTGAATCTAAATTTGTTCTTCAGCGATACCAGCTCCTTACTATCAATTATGATTCAAGCAACAATGAGAGAGAGGAGAGAAAGATAGACTCAAAGAAAGAAGCCCTGTGAGCTTCTTATATTTCAGAATAAAGTAAAAGACTGATGAGACAAGATTGCATAAATACCTCAACCTATGACCTGTTGATATGTTTATGGTAATGGTTAGTAGTACTTAAAATATATAAGAAATTTTATATAGAAAATCTTGGTGAAGCACATTGTGGAATGGACAAATCTATTGGCTGATAGTTGTCTAGAATCGGGCAACTTCTAGTGCCAATTAAGAGTGACTTTTAAGGGGACGAATTCTAAAGGTGAATTCATCTACCAGGAACCTTAATTGAGTTTTAACTCTTGATTGTCCAGCGCGTACTACTGAACGAGTAGTCAAGATCTTCATGAGAAGTGAGTTGGCGACTCCAATGTGTAGAGCTCTGGAGAAAAGTAGAACCTTATCTGGGTGACTTAATGAGAATTGACTTTAGGTGAATTATAATTTGGGCAACTTTAACTTGGCAAGTATCAAGTTATTTAAGACCGGTGGCTTGTTAAACCCTGTTCAAGTTCATAAAGAAGCTTCCATGATTCTCTGGTCTATTTTTAAGAAGTTGAAAAGAATAAGAGAACGAATCTTCAAACTCTAACTTAGCTTTAAAATTTCTATTTAAGCTCCTGCAGAGGCCAAACGGTAAGAATTATTAAGCAAGAAATAGATCTCAAAGTCTTGGCAAGCAGAGAATAGGGTTTAACAGCAACAAGGAAAAGCTTGAAGTATTGAGTAGTCACCCTACCATTTTGTTTGATGGCTAGATAAATGCAAAAAAAGATCGATGGAATGAAAACCAAAATCATCTTGATGAAGAAACATATTGAATCTTCCTCAATCAAACCAGATCCTAATGTGTAGAAAGTTTATTTTATGTCATTTGATTTCTCAAGATACTAGTTCGAATCCAACAGCCCGTTTTTTGTTTTTAGGATTTGAGATGCCTTTGCAAGATGAGTTTGGAAATGTGACTGCTTCTTCAAAAATACCTTAAGAGAATAGACTACATTTAGATGTGGCTAACACAAAATAAACTAATAAAAACTTCATTTTTAAATGTTTCCATTTCTTCATTCATGTAATTTGTCGTAATCTTTTTAACTTATTAAGAATATAACTTCTTAACTAGTTGCTTCAATTACTATAAAATTAACTTTTTAAGTTTAGATCTTACTTTGTTGTTCTATTATTTTTGTCATTGGCCATATTGCATGAATTTGCTCATTATTTGAAGTTATCTGCTTTATGATAAAGTCGGTCCTTGCTAATGTTTGACTAGATCAAAGGATAATACATCATTTAACTTCTCAAAATGATAAAAATTATCTTCAATTAATAATAAAAATATCATTTATGGATTTTTATTTAAGGCTTGAAGTGACATAGTGGCCCATGGATGTGACTAAAATGATTCAAGAATTTGAGATGTTTCTATAAATAGAGTCTGCATCACTAAAGAAATTCTTTTCTCAATATTTATGTTCTCATCTTCTCTTTGATAGCAAGTGGTTGCATTAATCAAGAGTTATGATGCCATTGTAAGGGCGGATTTAAAGTTTACTTCATTTATAACTAGGCGCAATATAAAGATCATCGAGAAGGGGTATATTTAAATATGATAAAGACTACACAGTTAGAGATACAGAGGCAAATGAGTATTCCAACTTGCATTATGATGATAAGTTGTACTTGTATCATGATTAGTCTCACTCTCGGACTATCGAGTTCATGTATGCATGGAGATTACGGATATCCTTAATTTCTATGGTTTGATCCTAACAAATATTATGTTGAATTCCATTGCTAGCATATTCTCCTTCATGCCTTTCTTTGGGAGCATGAGGCAATGTATATGTTCACCATAATTTTTATGCATTTTATTTTCTTCCAATTATACCAAGATTCTTAGCCAAGAGAACTAAATGAATGTTTTGAAAGTGATTTTTTTGTTCATGAAACCAGTCAAGTGGATGGCACATTATAAATAAAGCAAACAAAACTTGAGGTATAAGTCATCCCCACATGTGCTCCCTGTGGTCAATAATGACCAATTTTGTAGAGATGAAGAATCATTTATTAGAATGTCGCCAGTACATGGTTGAAAAATGATCATGCAGGCATTGAAGTTGCAATTGAAAAGTTGAGAACGTTCACTTTACATTAAACATTTTTTTCTTTCTGAAATTTAAATTCTTGTGAATCTTATCTATTTTGTAGGAAGGGTCATTCCTGCAAGAACCCTTAAAACGTTTTATACCTGATATTAACCAGTATGGGAGACATGACCCTACTATGGGTGATTTATTTGATGAACCCAATGATAGAAAAGATTCCCTCAAAAGAGAAATCTTGAAGAGGAAGGGGGAGTTGAAGCAAGATAGTTTCACAAAAATTGCTATTGCTTGCATATGATGAAGTCGATCAAGAGATGGCAGATTATCAAAAGGCTGGCAAAAGTTTTTGAAGTATAACTTATCCCAACATGCACTCCAGTCGATAGCCCACAATTGAGAGATTAAAAATCATGTATTAGAATGTCGCCGGAACGTGGTTGAAAAAATGATCAACTGGGATTGAAGCTGCAATTGAAAGGTTGAGGCACATTCGCTTAACATTAAGCATTTTTTTCTTTGAAATTTGAATTCTTGTGAATCTGGTCTATTTTGTAGAAGGATAATTCCTACAAGTACCAATAAATCCTGTTGATACTTGATATTAACCAGTGTATGAGATGACTCTTTTGATGAATCCAATGATGGGAGATACTCGCTCCAAAGAGAGATCTTAAAGAGAAAGTAGAGCTTCCACAAGACTGTCGAACAGAAAGTTGCTATTGCTTGCATATGATGTTGTCCCAAGTAATCCTATTATGTTTGTGACTTACAACTATTCCTCATGTTGTACCCCTTGCCTTTGGAAGAAGGCTATCGAGCTGAGCACAACAGAGTGATGAAAACAACACCTTTTCTGGCAGTTCATATTGTTTTACATGAGGTTGCGTACAGAAAACTGAGTGAACAAGAACAATGTCCAACATGAATGGTCCTAAGAGGAAATGCAAGGAACATTTTGTTCATTCTCCCTATAAATTTCAATATAGTTATTCTAAAGGCGAGAAGAGATTTGCATTCTGTCAGAAAAAAAATTAAGGAATGCAAAATTCACTATAACATTAGACGCTCTATTATCGAGATTTGAGTTGATGGAAGCTACTTACGATCTCAGCCCTACAATTTAGTCAAGTTTGCTTCACAAGCATCTTGTTGAACTCAATGTTGGTGATCTTCATAGGGAAAATACAAGAACACGCATAGGGCTGGCAAGTAAGCTTTTTGATGGATGGGTGCCGTAGGAAATTGTTTTACAAGCACCACACAGAAATCAAAGCAGTTCAGCATCTTGAAAATTAAAGTTAAAAATTGATCAAATCCATTGAGGATGAGAAAGTTGGAAGTAAATATGCTGAGAGGGTGTCTCTGTATTAAATGACAACTTCATTGGAGAAAACATTTCTTGCAATCATTATTCTCCAATGAAATAAGGTTCCATAAGACGAGCAAAAAATTTAATTAATTCCATTGGAGGATGAAAAAGTAGGATGTTAAAATCCTACGATGGTGCCTCAGAGTTAAATAACAACTTAGAAAAGCACTTTGTGATCATTATTATCCAAGGAAATAAGGCTCAACAACATCTTAGATTGTCTAATCGGGATCGGCAATTTCAAATTGAAAGATTTTTGAATTGCCTGCTGTGATGAATAGTTTGAAATCTCAATCATTAGCTTAAGTTAAAACATCCAGGAAGTGGAATGAATTTTTCAAGGAGAAGTATGGTCAAGCTTGACAATAAAGAGAAGAGTCAAAGAGCTGAAAGAGTCCACCATTAGCAATATCATGAAATAAGAATAAATCTATCCATTCAAAGGAATTTCAAATCAAGTGTTCTAACAAATATAAGTGAGGCATCAAAAGTTTTTGGTGAAGATAGAATGACAATGGTTAATTCTATGATACTTTAAGAAATTATGATTATTTGTTTATCATCTATGTGATAATAAAAAAAACGATGAAGATCAAAGTAGAAATACTAATTAAGATAAGGGATGATCGAGTTTGTTCTTCTGCTTCTGCCACATTTAAATTATTTCTCTTGCAAAGAAAACCCTATCAGGACCCAGCTATAAATCTTAAACCTCTAAAAATGAATTACTCAAACTATGTTATTTTATAAAGCAAAATATTAGATCAATTCTATTTTAAAATTTGAAGATATGTAGTGTATATTTGAATGTTGATCGAAGTCTTGCCCGGTCATTTATCTTCATGCATCTTTATTGAACAAATTAACGCCTAAATGGGCCTCACCTTTATAACAAACATATTTTTTCGAAGGATAACCATCTCCAAGACTCAACACCCAAAACGGATATCTCACTCTATCTCATTGCAAATCTTCTAACAAAAAGGGTTCAAGTCTAAGATATTAACTTTTAGAATATTAGATATTAAAAATTTGATGACCCCCTTTGATTATGTGGTTTGAAAGAAATATAAATTTTTAAATGGCATTAAACAATAATTAACTTCTAATCAATGAAATAAGAAATGTGGCCTCATGAGAAGTCAAATGCATTGTTGAATAATCTGAGAAATATAATGTCAATCAGATATAAATTGAGCACTTCAAAATTTAATATTAGTTTCTTAAGTTCATATGTTTCGTCTTAATGAAACTCATGCAATAAGTTGAGATCTAAGAAATATTCCTTTTTTATTATTATTTTGATTTTAATGTCTAAAATTTTGAATTTCCACCTAGAAGGTAGGTCGGTTTCCAATAGAATAATCAAATGTTTATTTTAAGATCAAACCTACTCAAAAAGTTTGAATTACGAAGACGGGTTCCTTTCGAGATTTCTAGATTGGCATCACGAGTTCATTTGTTAGGTATTATTAATTCCTTCAAATTTTAGACCACATAATCGCTGATTTTTTTATGAAATAATGTAGTGTGACATAAATCTCGATGTTCAAGGGTATGTTTTCTCTAGTCTCAACTTTAATTTAAATACCTCAATCTCTTCCAACATACAATTTTCTATAATCTTTCCAATTCATCTTCATTGTATTCTTTGTTACATCTTTGCTAATGTGAGTTTGTAGTTGGCATAATTAAGAGCCAAATTGCACTTTGATGATGTATTGGGCATCCCATTTAAAGCCAAGTTGGGAACCAACTGCCGAATTGTCATCTACTATGAAAATTTAGATACCCAAGGCAAAGTCTCTTCTCTCGGACATCACTAGTGCAAATTGTTCTGCAACTTGTCTTATGACTATTTTCTATCACAAAAAGGCTTAAATTTAAAACTTGAAGAGGATTAGTTTACTTCTGGAAAAGCTAAAAGCAGTTGCATTTGGAGGAAACATCTTCATAACCACTCTAACTTTGTTTAAGCCATTAGAAGTGAGATGCCCAAAAATGTTTTCGAACTAATTCTAAAAATACACTTTAAAGAATTGTCATGTTATCATATTTCTTGAGGGTTGCAAATATCACTTAAGACGAAGTGATTTGCCGTTACTGAAGTTTCACTTGCGATAAGTAAATCATCAATAAGACATTTCAATATTTTAACCTTTTTTATTTTTGAAAATGCATTCCATTATTGATAGTAAAGGTTACTTATAATTTTTTTCTAGGCTGAATAACAAGACATTAATGTACAATTTATAATAATATCGAAGGCATCTTATAGCTGCACGAGATGTATATCATTTAGGCAAAACAAGTTTAGCCAATTATTCACTTCCCATTTGATTTTTGCATCGCTAAGAAGTTAGAAATGTGATATAAAAATTACAATAATACGATAAAACTAAACTATAATAGCTTCCGGACTTTGCAATGGCCCGAGCCATGACAATTTGGTGAATTTTTTTTCGCTTAATCATCTTCGACTTGTCGGCATCGAGGGGGATGACATGCACATTTATGTCAACTCCCAAAACTCTTGAAATAGACCAGGCAAAAACTTTTGTTTCGAGAATGTTGGGTGTTCTTTCTTGTATTATGGATAGAAAGATGTGGTAACCTAGGGAGTGCGAATTAGACTCACTTCAAAGGAAAGATGAATTCTTTGATTGCTTGAGAGAGTGAGTGCACATGTCCTCTCTAATGCACGGACCAACCATCTTCAAGCAATATGCTTGAAATCGCAACAAATTTCTACATAAAACGATACATTGCCAACACTCCTACAAGAAATACAATTGTTATATGGCAACATTGAAGGTACTAATTTAAAAGTATCAAAAAGTAAACAATCAAATATGGCATTACAGATCATTGGGGCATCAACCGTTAAGAAGTCAATTATTGCATTTAATTGTTGGATCTCCTCTTTCCTGCAAGTGACCGACAATGTAATCATAGTTTTAATTTTTCTATGTTCACCCTAAAAACCATAAAGGTTCTCGGCTTAAGGCACCAACTTAAAACATCAAGATGTTGCTGGTCGAGACATGTTAAAGATAATATTTAGGGAATTTCTCATGTCAAAGAAGAGGTTTCCAATATAATAATTTAAGATTGGCACTATGACCCTGAAGAACTTGAGGTATCATGTGCCCCTTCCCAATTGAATTTACTTGAGGCTAACTTCCTTAGATGCTTCAACACCAACTCCTACGAGAATAACTGATATGAATCCTCACAATATAAATAGGGTGTTGGGGCAGGCTCATTTTATTGCACCTCCGTTAACGTCGTCTCTAGATGCAATTCAACATCAATAAAGTCGAATTTCTACATTTTTTTCAATATGAATGAGTTTTTCAACTTCACATATCAATAGGGATACTGCCAATTTAAGAATTGGTGATTAACATTCCAATGAGAAACTTCCAATTTTAGGAGTTGGTCAGTTATCATCGACAAAGATAATTGCAATCGACCTCGCAAAAGAGACGATGAAGGAATTCAGATAACACTTACTTCTTTCAACTAAATTTGCATGAGGTTACCTTGCCTTGATACTTGTCCAATCACCTCAACGAATGGCTAGTATGATTCCCACAATATCAATATATTAGGACAAGCTTGATTGGATTTCATCCATTAGCACTCTTCATATGATGTCATTCTAGGTCAAAGACGAACACATTCTTTTGACTTCCAACTATGAATAAGTTCTTCAACAAAGTTGTGAAGGTGGTTGGAATCCTTCTTATCATGCATGTGATCTTATGGAGCATGCAATGCATTGTTTCATTAAAACTTGAACATAAAGACTTGTGTGCATCCATGTTGTTCAATTGAAATACGCTTTATCAGGATTGTCTTCATAATCTTCATGAGTGAAACTAAGAGATTGGAAAGCCGAGTATAGCACATGTCACTTAAATCACCCCCATTGTACAGATAGTTCTTAGACAGTGATCTCACCCTTAAAAGTGAAAGTCATATTGCTTCTTGCTAGTGATAGTGTTGTAATCAAGCCCCGCTAACATATCCCAATTATTATGTGGCTGACATCATTGGTCTAAGGGTTATCATCAAGGGTTCCCTCCACCAAATTATGAAATTATGGATATGCAATTATAAACATCTATATCGATATGATTATTGCAACTTCAAGCAGCCCAACCAACATTCTTCATTACTTCAAATGTATATATAAAGGTCATCCCGAGAGGCCAATGATGATGCGGGCGTCATTTGCCGTGTGCAACAAATAAATACACCTAGCGACACCTTACGTATTTTATTTGCACAAGAAGGATAAACCAGCCGTTCTAAACTTGGGATTCCCTCCTATTGGGAGTGGGGCCACTCTTCTTTACTTAAGTCTCTGTTTGTGCTGTTTGTTAGGTATTGTGTGGCCGTTGCTCGTACTTTGTCGTGATATCCGTCGCATCCGGTTTTCACTCCGAGGTTTGTATTTGAAAGCGATAATGTGCTCCGTTGTAACTCATCCTGCTGTTGTGATATCTATACATCCCCAAATTACTCCCCGATTCCTCCCTCTAGACTCCAACCTACTACTATCGCCTCCATCCGCCGCCAAATTAGTTGTTATCCTCTCAACAGAGCCCCGCAAATCTACTACGTACCCTTACCAACCTTCCTAACAGCCTCCCCCACCGTATGACCAACCGCTAGCCCACTTCCAACCATGTCCTCGTCACAACCCACCACCATTTCCACCCTTCCCCCTCGATGTCATCAACCTGCATATGCATCGTCACACGACTGTCTACTTGTTGTCCGACCTCAAAAAAACGGCTACCTTGTTATATTTTGCTTGCCAACTATCTTATCCACCCCCTTGCCAACTTTAAAACCCATACCGACCACTATCACCACCTCGGGATCCACCCTTATTGAGTGTTTGTGTTGTGTTAGTAACTAATTCCGATTTTCCGGTGTAGTGATTGTCGTTATTTCTTATTCCAATTAATTATTTGTAAGTCCATATTTGAGTTTTAGTAATAATATTTGTTTTTTCCTATTGTGATTTACAAACACCGGTATCAAACGTGCAAATTGCTTGGGCTATAGTTGCCTCCCAATCCTATATAACAAATACTTAACATTTAAAAAGAACTACAAAATTTTGGAGTAAATTTGGCTCTTGCCTCATAATCTGGAGAGTCTATGAATTTATCAATTATGCTGATGCTAGCAAATTTAGTTATTAATAGTCACTATAGATCTAACTATGAATAAATACTCCCTAGAGAAAGACGTGAAGACCTTTGTGGAGCCTCCTTAAGGAAGGTTAAAAGTATTCAACATTGAGGACGTAAATAATGCTACGAAGAAAATTGCCAACTCAAACAAGCAATATGATCAATATGATCCGGTTTCCTCCACAAGAAGATGGTTTACATTCACTTGAGAAGAATCTGGAGTCTCGCAGATTTCTACTCAAAAAAATGCACCCATAAGCTTAGATCAACGCTTCATGGGCCCATGAGGAAGAGGTGCTCCAATAGCACTTATTTCAAGAAGCTACGTCTATCACTAAATCACAAATTCAGAGTGTAGATACAACGGCTCTAAGGCTATGTTAATGAAAATGACTAAAAGAGCTAAGGTCAATGCTCTTATGGAGGCTCTGCCAGGAGGAGCACACGGGTATCACTCGAGGATTACCTAGATCGTCCTTGTCAAAAAATCTTACATTTGTTTGAATTGAGTAGAAGTTACGTGACCATGTTGTTGATAATTCTAAGTGAGTTCCGGCAAGAGAAATCCTAATTGACAAACAAGTAAACTTGAATCTCAGCTAGGAAATATTTAGAGGTGTTTAGATGAATTGGTGACTTCGGTGTATTAAATCTGAGGGGGATAGAATTTTCTCTAAATAACTTCACGAGATATCGCTTAGGTGACATAGCTTTGGATGACTTCAACCTTCACGTATGCTAAGTTCGTTTAAGTCGGTAAATTTGTCAATCCGGTTCCGGTTTCATACGATAATTTGATTAACACAACCAAATTCTAACATGGGGTACATTGTCAAAGACTTGTTCATAACTTGAAGGCACAAAACACCAATCAAGGTACAAAATCGTTTATCAAATAAAAAAACCATCTTATGTGTAATGCAAAATCCATTCAAAAAGAGAAGAAAACTTTAAACAAAGTAGCACATTCTCTTTTAGTTCGGATGACAACATTTCAATTTAACAATTTTATAAATTGTGAATAAATATCAGCCTGATTAATCGAAATAAAAGAAATGAAATAACTTCCTGGGTAAATCTTCCATTAATTTAAAAAGTAGACAAGGAAATAAATGCATAACATGCTCTGTTTCTCCCATCTAATAAAACCAAGGGCACATAATTTCAGCTTCATTCACCTGTCTTTTCTTGCTAGGTGATTTGCATATAAAATTAATGGAAATATGCTCCATATGCATGCCCTTAAATGATTTTTACATTAATTGTTGTCCGCTAGTACGCAAACAGCGAAGAATGTTTCAACTGTAATTTTAAACTCCCTCCTCTTCCACTCCATGAGCTAATCAAAATAATTTCCCTTATCAAACTAAACTCCTATCTGAATGGTTAGAACAATCAAATGAACCATAACGCATATTTCATTTGATTCCCAACATTTTTATCTTATCGTGAGAACCAGAGAAGGGGAAAAAAGTCATACAAAAAAATATTCAAAAAATAAATTACACAAATTCAAAGGAAATCCTAACATTGAGCAGCACAACCAATGGGATCCCAAAACTCGCCATCTGAACGTCAAAATAAAATATCCGAGTAGCACAATCAAACAAAGTAAACTAAAAAAACTTACGGTTTAATTTGTTCTATTGGAACGAGTGACCAGCAACCCTTAGAGTAACCAACCAAAGGAAAAAATCTCAGAAGATCGATGAGAAAAGCTTCTTCGATCTGCAAGGGATTAAAAGCTCCAAGTTCAAAAACGTAATCAAGACATAGGAGGCGGAAGAGAAACCGAAGCAAAATTAATTACCATGGAAAGGGACCGATGGGATGTGGGAAGAGGGTCCTAATTCTTATAAAATTCCTCTCCTTTTTTTCTTTTTTTTATTTATATACTATTAGTTAAAATTTAATAATTCTATTAATACATTTTGATGTCATAAATTTAAATATAAAAAGTATATTTTACTTTCTTAAATTAATAAAAAAATATTTTTGATATGATATTAAAATTTTGAGGGTTATATATATATTTAGAATATATATATATATATATATATATATATATATATATATATTATATATATATATATAATGAGATATTTGGCTTAATATTTCGTAGTAGACTTAATATGGAAAATATACTTATATTTATTTTTTTAGCATGTCTAAAAAAAATCAAGGTAAAATATTTATTTTTAATCGCAAACTACATTTTAAAATTTTGCAAAGAATAATATTGAATCAAATAAGTTTAGAATCATTTGATAAAAGTATAATACTTTGTTTGAATATCATTCGAACAAGAATGAAAATATGCTTGAATAAAGTTTGCATGCGATAGTGTGTACCTAAATATGACTATATGCCTAAACGGGGCTTTTTATGTCGAGTCTAATATGAAGGCTAACAAACCTTGCAAACATCGTAAGCCCTTGTTCAGAAATCATGTTATTTTGTTGATTCGAGCTCGCCTAAGAAAGTGGATAAATTGAGCCTACTTACAGAAGTAGATGAATGGAGCTAATTTATCGAAGTGGTTGAATTGAGATCACTTGCTGAAGCTTTCCGACTTGTCTCTTCCGTGAGGATGATCTAGCCCACATAAGGAGGAACAACTATCAGAAATAGTCATCATTACTTGCAATTACCCAAGTCTATCCTTATTTAAAAGGGCTACATGATATTCACGTCGTGGTCTTTTCACCAAGATACCCCAGGCAGGCGAGGTGCAGTACGAAATGTATTTTTTATTTATTTTACCTTATGCATAAAAGAAAAGTCAAGGGAGTGAGAAAGCGGAAAAAATTTATCTTAAAACTTCTCCAAAATCTCTCGCTCATTTGAGCCATTTATTCGCGTTTGTAGGAGTTTCAAGCTCGATGGATCAAACCAAAGATAATCTCTTAAGCATCTCATTATCTCTTTCATATGCATTCCTCCTAAAAACAATATCTTTATCTAGATGTGCGTATTCACAAACAATGCGAGACCCTGCATCCTAAAAGGACTCAACGGATATATTCACTAAAATGCATTCAAAATCTTTATTGTAGCAAATGACATGATTGATAGAGTTTAGTACAATCACAATTGTTATAGTATAATATATTACAAGATAGATACAGATAAGCTTAATCTAAAAGCTACAACTAAGAGTTATCATGAGAATTATAATATAATGTATAATAGCCGGGCACAGCCGAGAATAAGCCAACATATACCACATCACGGTGCTAAGTATCATATTATTGCATAATTAATAATGAAGATTGCATCAAGAATTATATGAGGTGAGAGTACATTGACTGCAAATCTCTCTTTGAAGACGGTCATTTTTTTTCTTTCGGCTTCACCAAATAATTGAGGTAACATGTAAAATACTAAGTATAAGCTATTATAACCGATGACCTAACTTTGAGCTATAATTAATGCATGCTTATTCATGAGATTCATAACATCAAATTTTTTTATATGTAGTTATTTTGTTCTGACAAATTAATGTCATCATTAAGATCGCTATTGATGTTATGTGGTTTAGATTGATTGATAGATAGATAATTAAACTTTGAGCCTTATTCAAAAAATTTTCTAAAAATAAATTTTATATTATTTTTATTTTATGATATTGATGCATTTATCAAATAATCATTTTTATATTATATGCTTGAAAAACTCCAACAAAGTAGTCACCACACATAAGAGTGTGTTGTCAAGTAGGGAATTGAGTGATAATATTTATGTTTCTCAAATAAGATATTTCAAAATATTATATCCTCGAAGAACTTCAACAATATAATCAGTTCACAAAAGTGTGTTGGGAATTAGAAAAATGGGATATAATGTAATTATGTTGTTCTTGTATAAGAGATTTCAAAATAAGAGAAAAATGAAGAAGTCGGGTGAAGTAAGAATATATGATTTGTCGCCCAACCTATGGAATGAGCAAAGATGTTGACCGCTCTTGGGGTAAAGAAACGGTGCCGCCAAAAGGGTGAGCAAAGGAAGAAGTGGGAGAAGAAATCCACAAAAAGGCCAAATTTGCCCGAGCGAGTGGAGCAAGAGGAATCACTGGCTTCGGTTCAAGAGACTCCAGAGAATAGGCAACCTAGTGCTCGGAAGGAGTTGGGTATTTTAATGGCTAGTCTGTCAACTAAAGCTCATGTTGAGTCTCGAGATGGCAAAAAACTGTTAGTGCTCCTCAACTAACCTGAGTACCAAAAATTAGTGGAGGTTGGCAGCTGATAGAGGAGAAAAGACTTGATGATGATCTTCCGACGCTGAATGTGGGCGGACTCTCAGTCACTTGGTCCAAGATGAAGAGGATTTCGAGTATATTTTTTTCTTTGGGTTTTTGTATAGATTTCCTTTTGTCCTTAATAAATTCCTTTTGAAACAGATGAGGAGGCCCAAATTGGGGGCATGCCTCTTGTTGGTGAAGACTAGGATCAAGTTGTGGCGGCGGCTCCTGTGCACCAAGTGCCGACCCAAAGTGAGGAGAATGTAGTCTACCACGCGATTTACCCTGTCACAATCAGTGAGGAAGTGGGTGAGGGACACAAAATTTCTCTGAGAATATTGTCCAACCTATGGGAGGAAGTGAAGGTTGCTTTGGCTAGGGTGGTTGAGGCTAGACGAGAGAAGGATCTCCATGAGGTGCTGATCCAAATAGAGGAAGAACGAAGGGAAACGTCTACTCTTTGTTGGATGCTTTTTGTGTAGTGGGGCCACTTTGAGGCAGATTTAGCAAATTAATTTAAGTTTGGTGGCCAGATGTTGATAGGAGATTGCTTAGGAAGGGTAATATCTCAGTTGAGGCAGGCGAAGATCAAATTGTAAAGTATCTTCTGTCAGGCTAGAGTCCAAATGAAATTCTTTTATTTCTGAAATAAAAGCTTATTTTATTTACTCCTCGATTTTTATGTTGTTATGATGCTTCCCTCTCAAAATTTTTGTGTTGCATTTTCTCTTCCACTACATCCCTATAAATAGGGACTAAAGTGTTCATTTGTGCGTACGTTATAATTTTCTCCAATTTCCTGTCATTTAGTCCTACTTCTCTCATTCTGTCTTTCCTTTCATTTTCTAATGGTCCCCTCAATCCTTCACACCGGTAGCTGCGACCAAGCGGTTGGTTCTGTGTCCGTCATAGGAGACATTTATGGAGGAGGATTTTGTTTTTTTACCCAACCATTAGGTTTAGGGTCGCTCCCCATATGAGAAGTTCACTGATCGGTTCGATGACAACTTAGTTGTTTATAGGGACTAATTGAGATGTGGTCAGCGACATCCTCTTTGTTAAGAGCTTAGGGCGATTTTCAACTGATACGACATTATTTCAGCTTAGATTAAGCCAAATTCTATTGCAACGATTATGAATAATGCAGTTTTTTTTTTAGTGCAAATAGATTTTATGGTCCAGTGACCTATTCACCCATGTTCATTCCATATGAAGGTTGATGGGTGCGTCAAGTTTTGGCATAGTTGGTCGGTTCCATATCTCGGGCCCGGAAAACAAAGTAAGAGAATGGAAGTTCAACTTATTCATTGCACTGTCCTCTTCAAACTAGGGTATTAAGATTGCTTCGAGCTGGGCCACCTTTAAGAGAAATAAGGGCATGAACTGTTCCCAGATCAAGGGAGTTGAAATCGATCGATAGCTTCTATCAATTTCCTATTATACATATTTGGTGACTGTTAACAAGTTTTTGTTTCTTATAAAGTTTGATTGAATGAAAACAAAGTTTTTGGCTGCCTCTGATGCAAAAGAAGTCAAATAGGAGGTAGAGGTTGTTACTGAAACTACCCAAAAGAAAAAAAAAACCATAGCTTGTGTGAAGGTAGATCATGCCCGTAATGATGTGGAGACCGAGCAAAAGTCGATGAAAACTCGCGGCGATGGAGCCTGTATTGGAGGCTCAAATTTTATTTTATTTTTCTATCTCTACGAATGTAGAGATCTAGAGAATATCCACTGATCAAAAATCATTATATAAAGGAGACCCTCGACTTTTACTGACACCTATCGGTTTGGTGCAGTTGGTTTGATGTGGGTCGGCGAGAACCCAAAGAGCCATCTGATCACTCTGAAGGGCACAAAGTTGAGGAAAGTACCTTTGAAAGGGTGAGAATATGGTCTGCTTCCCCTTGCTTGGAAGCAAGATTTATTGGATTGTCTATTTAGAGTGAGGCTAGTTAGCCTACTTCTACTGTCAAGACCGAGCCAGAGACTATCCGGAGGCAGCATCCCAAAAGAAGGTGCACCATCGGGAGGGGAAAGAGTATGTCCCTGAGTCGACTCATCCACATCCTAAAAGGAAAGGTTTCACAGTCGATTGGGTTCCCTCTCAAAATAATAGTGCTCAAATATGGAACATCTCTAATGGTCGATACTTCGCAATCAACTGGAGAGGTGGATTAATATGATGGCTCAATATTGGTTGAATTATATCTATCTATGTTCATGGTAGTGTTGACCTCATTTTTGGTGAGGTCTTTTCTTTTCTCTTAGTGCTTAGGATCTAGCCATAGGACTTCTCCTTGACTATCCTAGAGGACTAGAATTGGGACCCACCCTTTAGCAATTCAGCTACTTCTTGACTCCTCTTGGGTCCTCACTTGGATGGTTGCAAACCTCTAAATCACCTTGGAAGGTTAAAACCACCATATGGGCAACCAATAGTGAGTTCCTATAGGATTGTTTGGACTTAGGGTGACCTTGGCTGACTTGGGCTTCTCTTGCACACACACACACCCCCTAAGCCACTTATCCTAAACCTTAAACTCTTGTATTCTACCCTTTATGAAACTCACATGGTCGAACCCAAGCCACTAGTCTTTGATTAAGATGTCTAGGGTCAATATGTGAAGGATCATAAAGTGGTTACCATTTGGCTAGACTTGGTCCCAAAGTGGTTGGACTTGGCTAAGTCCATGGCGCAAGCTTCTAAACCCTAATTCCATCCCAAATCAATTCTATTTAATTTTGACCTCACTAAAATGATCCCATTCCTCCCTATTTAAAACCGCATTCATTTTGCCAAAATTTCTGGTTTTGACATTGGGTCCCCTAAACTTACGCAAAATTACCTAAATTGCCCCCACAACCACCAGATCATCCAAAAAATTCCCAAAAATTACCCAAAATTTCTAAAATTCCTAATAATCATTTTAAAACAATCCTCACCTTTTAAATCCACCAAAATACCCCCAATACACTCCAAATAACCTTCAAATACCCTAAATACCCCTTTTAGCCCAAAATCCCAAAAATTCCAAAAATTCCCAAAAAAATTCCAGAAAATCTCAAATATTTTCAATTTTATTTTGTTCAACTACATCATAACCTAATTTTGCCAATTTAACCCAATTTTATCAAGATTCCCAATTTGACATATTTTTAACCGAAATGGACCCAAGTCAAACCAAATCAATCCAATTGACCTCAATTTTGCCCAAATCCAATTATAAACTTTAATTCAACATCCAAAATACCAAGTTAAACCAAATTAAATCCCAATTTGATTCACATTTGAATTCAATTTTAACTTGAAACCTAAAACTCCAATTTTGGCCTATGACCCAAACTTACCCCAAACCAACCCAATTAAACTCAATTTTCCCCAATTTCAATTTCAAACTCTTCCTAATACATCCATACACCAAGCACAACATCAATTGGCCCTCAATTTAAACTCAAACCCTACTCAAAATCCCTTTGAAATTAAAATCCCCAAATTTGCCCTAAAGTTGTCACCTACCCCAAATTCTCCAAATTGAATCCCCTAAACCCAAAATTTCCACCCAATTTCTATCCAAAACCTTTCCTAACAATCATTTGTAACATTTTGAACCATCAATTGGCCTTGAATCAAACTCTAGCCAAACCTAAATCCAATCAAACCCATCGTGACCAAAATTAACCAAAACTCCAAAATCCTCCAAATTTAAACTCCAAATGAACTCAAAATCACTTCATGCCTTCATGGAAAATCTTTATTACAATCATTTACACAATGTTGATCAATCAATTTGATCCAATTCCAACTCAAACTCAAGCTAACCTAACTTAAACTCAAGTGAACACAATTAAACACATGAACCAAATTGAACTTAACCAAACCAAAATTGATCAAACCCCCCTTGGCTGCCAACCCTAGACCACCTAGGGTGGGTTTGACCTGACCCAACCCAAGCCCATGAGCCATGGACCAATGGTCCATCCCTTTGGACCAATGGACCAAGCCATATGGCTAAAGCCATGTCACATCTTTAATCTCCCTTTAAGCAAGCTCCCTGCCAAAATTAATTGAGCTAAACTCCTCCTCCACTCCTCAACCTGCTCAGCCGCCTGATTGTCCTTGCCAGCCACCCCAGTCGTCGGAACAGTCACGCCTGAGCACCCCCTTGTCCTTGGAAACTCAAAATTGAGCCTGGGCAGTGGTTAATCCTTTCACCAGCCACCTTGATTGCACTGCCCTCACCCTAAGTGGCCTGAATCACTCATTGCTTGACCCTGAGCTCCCCTCTCCAGCCATGGCTATAAAGCCACCTCCTCTCAGCCAAATTCCAAGTGCTGAAACTCCCCTCACAGAACTCTTCCAAATTGCTCTCAGAGCTCCTCCCAGCCAAGAGAAGTTCATCCCCACTGTCCTCCTGCCTTGATATCCCCTGGATGAGCTCAATTTCTCAGTTGAAAAATCAAGCCAGAAACAGGACAACTCCAGAATCTCCACCAAAACCAAATTAGCTTCTCCCACACCTTCACCAGAGGTAGAGAAGGAGTTCCCAGTGAAAGCCCCCTCACCAGGCCAGTCAATTGCTCCAGAGGTGAAAACACCAAATCAGGTTTGTAGGAAATCATACCTAGGCAGCTCACCAGGACCATAGACTTCATCCGGAGGCTCCTCTTGCTCCAAGAAACGTGTCGAGCACCTCTAATTGAGGCTTCACCTCTTAGAACCAAGGTATTGACCTCTCCTCTCTCCCGACCTTCCAGCAATTCTCCATTTTGTTTTGTACAATTTCGATGCATGTTAGCCGTATAGATAGGTTCGTCTAGGCTAGACACGTCGATAGAGACCAACCGCGCATGATTTGGTTAAGTCTCGAGCGAGATCTTAGGTCTAGAATGTGGACGGCTCTCGGGTTAGGTCAGTTGGGGATGATGACCAGTGACCGTCCGATCGTGTGTGTATCGGATGGACGTCAGAGATGGAGTCGGATGGAACCGCGGAATGGAAAGTGTGTGTTGAGTCAGATGGCGACCCCGAATGGGAACGTGCCCCGCGGATCTTCGACCCGCCGTAGGTTGAGGTGGCACCACGTCGGATAAGTAGAAAATTAGGGTTATTTCCTATTTATTTAAATGTCATGACTTTAACAATTCATATCTTTGCATAGAAAAATCCTAAAAATAAATTAAAAATACCCTCTTGCTCAGTGAACAGAGGAATTTAATGTGGAAAAAAGAATTAAGTGATTTTGTTAAGTGTTTAATTTTAATTAATTTAATACTGTTCTGAGTATTTTAATTCTCCATTCATGCATACAATTCACCATGACATGAGACCATAGGGCTTTTGTAGCCTCTGTTCTTGAGGATATTCCTTGAATTTTCTAAGGCCAGAGGCTACCTCTATGGCAAGTTATCTATTTTTCAAGTTTGTGTGTCTGTTTTGGTATTTTAATTCCAATAATTAGCATGTTGATTAATAAAATCTAGGAAAATTAAGGGGAAGTGTCTCTAGACTAAAGGACCTTAGGAAAATTATGATTTGACTTAATTCATTCAAATAGAACCTAATTTGGCCAAAACTCTAAAACTAAGATTAAATTTATTTGAAACAAACACTCATTAAAATAACACAAAATCAATTCTCCAGTGATTTTTAGCATCAGAGGAGTCTCACATAAAAATTTGAAGTCAATTGAAAATGATTTAACCCACTAAATGAATTATTTAAGTTACATGACCACTTTTAAACTTTAAAAATTTAAAAACTTAAAATATATTGCAAAAATTCACCAAATTAATTTTGAGGCCTCTCTAGATCAAAGAAGTCTAAGAAAATTAAAATTAGAATTTTTCTAAAAATTTCATTTTTAATCTATTTTTAAATATTTTAATAATTAAAAATTAAAAAAAAATCACAAAAATATTAAAAATCACAAAAATGTCATATTTTGTTTCCTAATCACTTAGGAACCAACCAAATATTTTTCCTAAGTCCCTAGGTAAATATATTGAATTTTAAAAGCTTAATGTAATTTTTAATATTAAAAATGGATTTTCCAAACTTCCCACTAAAATAAATCTAAAAATTAAAAAAAAAACAGAGGATGAAGTGTCATAAAAATTTCAAGTTCATTTGAGCTCAATTTAGTGAGTTATGAAGTGAATAAGCTTAAGAGGGCATAAAAGTAATTAAGGATTTTAACCCTAATTAATACTTTAGGCCTAATCAAAGGGAGGGATGAACATTTGATCCTAAATTTTCTCTTGGATGATTGAAACTCAGGAAATTAAGAGGTAGAAACCCATTTAACCACCTACAACATCAAAAATGAAACTTTAATTAATTAAATCATTTAAGTTTTGGAAGAATAATTAAAATTTGGATTATTAAGGTTAGGGATATGATTTAAGAAGATATCAATTCTTTAATTTAAAATCCCTAAATGGATTAATTCAATAATATTCAACTCTTAATTAATTCTAAAAATGATGATTAAATTAATAATTAAAAGAAAACAATCCTTAATTAATTTAAAAGTTTAAAACATTAAATAATTTAATAATTAAATTAAAGTAAACTTAAAACATTAAAACAAATTTGAAACCCCTTAAAATTCAATCTAAAACAAATTTGAAATGTTAAAAATTAATCTCAAAACAATTTACAATTAAGATGTAATAATCAAATCAATCTAAAATATTTTAAACAAACTTGAATCATCAATATTCAATAGAATTGAATAATTTGAACACCTCTTTCAACTTAAGCAATTTTAAAACATTTAAAAAATCAACCCAGAACCTTACAATTAAATTGGATTGTTTTAAATCATCAACCCAACTTTAATGGTTAAATTCTTCAATAAACTAATTTTCCCCTGAAGGCTCTCACATTTATAACCCTTATGTAGAGTATCAAGTGAAATATCACTTTACTCATCGGATAATCAAACGTCCAAGTTCACTACGCAAGAAACAAAATTCAACTAAATTCTTGGATGATCTATTCACCTGTACAATGAAATTCATTTGAACTCGAAATAATCTCAGAAGCATTGAAAAGATGTTCAAGATTCGTCCTAAGCACTTTCTCAATATGATGGGATGTTTTAGATGAATAATTGAACTTAATTGTTCTTTGGTGAAGAAAATCGTCGACAAAACACACCTCTAGGATTTGACTAGTGATAGGACTAGGATCTGGTAGACAACTAGAACCTCCCCTTAGATTTGCCTAGGTGTTTTCCTTTGAATATTTAAAATGACTTAACATGTGTTTTAAGTGCAACAGGGAATGACGAGAAGACCCGTCAGGTACGCTTTTATTTTATTGCGATTTACTTACCTGCGCTGCACTTTACTTCTCTTTCTTGTGAACCTGCATGTTAAACAACAATGTCACCCTGCACGAAAACTGAAACCTTTAGAATAGCCACAAAACTGAAACCCGGAACTAAATTAAAAGTCACAATAAGATAAAATTCATCGCCACAATATTCAAAATATAAGACAACTCAAAATTTAACCACAAACAGAACAATAAAACTACAATTACAACTAAAGTAAAACTCTGATTGGATGATCAGGAATCCCTCAGATGATGTAACCCACGTGTTGCTAACGAGATTTCCCATTGTCAAAATGAAAGTGTGGAACTCATTCAGTTAGGTTTAGCAAATTCATTTGGACTAAGTGAATCCTATGAAAATAACGGTGCCGAGATGATGGAACTGTGGGATCTTAACCGGTGTTGTTATAATCAACTTTAATATTCCCCTAATAAATATTAAGACATCTGAACCTTAAGACCTTTCTAAACCAAAACACTTCTCTCATCTCTTGATTGCCACTTTCTAAAACTGAACCTTCTGCAACCATGAGAAGCTCGGAGCAAGTGCGATGGACAGCACGGTGGACTTCGTCGACCTTCCTTCCTTAGAATTAAATACCCAAGCCATAGGATTTCGAGGCAGTTTACCTAGTGCAACATAAATCCTCACTTCTCTTTAGGCATTTGCATAATTATGTTATGCAATTTAAGCCCTAAACTCGTTTTAGGACTCCGAGGTAGTTGTTTGCTATGACATAAACCCTCACATCTTCCAGGCCATTTGTATGATTCATATCATACAAATATAAGTCATACTTAATTAAAATTGGCAGGATTGAAACATTAAATAAATTGAAGCCAAACCATATGATAGTTTAGGAAGTTGCCAAGATTTCTCTTGGATCCTCGACTTCTCCTATCTTTCTTCCATTGGATTCATAACATAAAATGTTCAAAATTTGATCTATTCCCTATTGAAATTTCCAAAATCAAATCCTTTGAAAATCTTAAACTTTGAAATTCTTGAAGGCGAAACCACTAATCCTTATCGAGATTTTTCCTAAGTATCTTCGTTTATTTAGGATGTAATTAACTATAAGGGTTTGTCTTTATAGGAAATTTGAGAACCCAGCTTAAAATAAACCCTATTTAATTATCTTGTATTAAATAGGAAAAATTATCGGCAAATAAAAATGATTCGCAGATCAAACGGATTTCACAAATCTTTTAGTTTATTTAATCGAATCCCATCATCAAGCTGTGTGTCTATTCCTCGGAATAGATACACGGTTTGTGATGAGGAACTCGTTTATATAAACTATTTGGGATGTGAGATCGGTTTGATTTCATATCTTAAAAATTTTCAAAACTTAAATTATTTTCAAAAACCAAATGTTACTTTTCAAACCATATAACTATATAAATTAAACTTACAACCCAAAATACGCCGACAGGTAGTGATATGGTCCCTAAGCTTTTGCTAAGTCTCTTTGGGTGCTTGAGATTCCCAAGCTCCACTGGAAGATAGACTGCTCCCACGTCAAGGCTTTAGAGGTTTCCCAGCTTCAGTTGATGGCTCTTGATAGAGTGAAAATGATATGTTATCGTCTTATAGAGGGATGAGAGTTTAACTGTGCTTGTCAAGATGGCAGAGAAGCGGACAATGATAGTTAAGTAGAAGCTGGAAGCAACAAAGGATGAGATCACAACATTGTCGAAACTTTTGTAATCCACTCAATAAGAAATTTAGAAGATGATGGAAATAATAGTGACCATGAAGACTAAAGATGATTACTTTGAGACCCCCCCCCACCTTCTCTCATTCCAACAAGCGAAGGTTTTGAATGAGAAGCTTCACGTCGACGTTGTCACGACTAAAAACCAATTCGTTTGGTCGGGTCTTGTAGACCCTAAGTTCGTAGACATGGAGGAATTTGTTGCATTATATACCACTTATAGGGGATATTCATGAAACGATTCAAACGTTGGAGTTGATGGAGGGTCTTCCACTCTAACTCCAGTCAACCTCCTGAGACCTAGGAAATTTCTCTCGTATAAGACTTTCTAAACATATATTTTTGTAAATGAACTCTTTTTTTATTGAAACTTATACATTTTTGTATTTAGAAATGAATGAAGCTTCTTGTAATTTTTTGTTTATCTTTATTTTTCTTTTTGTCATTTTATCTCTATCGTGATGTTTTCTTACAATAATTGTTTTTTGTTGAATGTTGGTATTAACTAATGACTCAGATCTCTGAAAAGATTGTTAGTCCTATTTTTTTATATGTTATAACTCGGTGCAAGTCTTACACTGCTTGTATTATTTGTTCAGTCGGGTTGTTGTCTTAACCAAGCCGTACTTTTTTTCCAGGTCTTAAGTGAATCTTGTCATTGCCTTTATGGAGGTAGCTGTCGAGACTCTCTACTCATGTGATTTGTGATGTATCATTTGTGTAGCTTTTCCCTACTAGGTGGGGAATCACCTCCAGAATTTTATCGATGTTGAGGTCTAAGACGTGATTTTTTATGCTTGACATTTAGCTTTTGCATCAGGACACTGATCATACATTCATGACATAATTTAATTGCCATCCAAATCGCGTCTTACGTTTTTTCAGGTCTTGATTGCTTGGTCGAATCATCTCAGTTGATTCGCACCTTTCACCAAGTTTTTACCTTCGTGGGGGTAACCATAGAGACTCTCTACTTGGATGATTTACGCCATTCCCTTCATGTAGCTTGTCACTACTAAGCAATGAATCACATTCAGACCTTTATCTAATTCGAGTCTAGAGAACAAGGTTCATGATATGAAAGTGTTATGGGTTGTTCTACAAACTGTACATTTTGATGTTGTTGTCAACATTAGCACTTAGGTTCAAGTTCCTCAAGTGTTAATCGAATTTGGGAAAATATTAAAAAGTCTGATGTTTATAGCATAAAAAATAAGATTTAAAGTGATAATGCCTTTCACTCGAGTTAAGTGCCAACTATCCAGAGTCGGTCGAGCGCTGTCATGGTATCATCGATCGGCTTTCTCTGAGAGAGTTTTCGAACATCTTTCGGAAGATGAAAAAAATAGGTTTCAACTCCTGGATCTATCGTTGTACGAACTCTTCGGCATGCTCCCTATTAGATATGTCTCCGTGGATGATTTTTTTATTCATTGGTCTCGCTTCTCTT
This sequence comes from Papilionanthe hookeriana x Papilionanthe teres, assembly GCA_022702705.1. Taxonomy (NCBI): domain Eukaryota; kingdom Viridiplantae; phylum Streptophyta; class Magnoliopsida; order Asparagales; family Orchidaceae; genus Papilionanthe; species Papilionanthe hookeriana x Papilionanthe teres. Next base: position 21,640,554 of record CM040421.1, read on the forward strand.
CTTGTTTATATCATTTTTTTTAGTATGTTGAATTTGATTTTATCATATGAGGCATGCCAAAAGAATAGAGTGGTAGGAACCAGAATGAAGAGAGAGAGAGAGAGAGAGAGAGAGAGAGAGAGTGAGTGTGGGAGGGAGGGAGGGAGGGAGGGAGGAGAGAGGAAATGAGAGAGTGCACAATAATTTGTCCCTCTTGAGCAGGCTGGGGTATTCCGGGGCTCTTGTGACCCATTTTATATATTGAAAGCAGGTGTTATGAGAGAGGGATCCCAAATGCCTCTAATACATGATATGATAACCCTATTTATATAAATAAAGGGACAAAAGGTAAAATTATATGTTGTAACCCTGCATTAGAGGGGTTGTATAGGGTATTCTTGTCTTTTTAGCATATTGGAGCTTGTCGCTCAGTAGGTCATTGGATCAGTCAACTGAGCTGGTTTTGGTTGGCTCTTGATTGGGAGACCATTCAGCCTTTGAATAGAGCACAAGCAAGCACTTGAGTGTGATAATCGGCTGATTCTTGTGTAGTCCATCGACTTTCCTGATTATTAATCCTTGGTGATCTTTGATTATTTCTTCAAAGGAGTTTTCAATAGGGTCTTACGCTAAGATTGTTAAGATGTTGAAGGTGTTAGACCCTTGTTTATTCATTCTATTCAGAAGGATGAGTGTTGATGCCTGTCCCTTGTTGGCCTATGAGGCTCTTCCATCTTGTGACTGACTTTCGGTCAGTCAGGAGCCCTTCGGTGAGCTGGGCTAGCTATCACTCGACTGTGTATCTTCAGTCAACTGAATTCGTGAGACCTTATAGTTTTTCATTGGGGAGGATCTTCATTATTTCCTTTGATCTAGACCATTATACTAATTTGAGATATTTTCTAATACCTTTTTGGTGCAAAAATACGATTATAATTGTAAAACATTTTTTTTTATTTTAATTCACTTTTTTTAGCACATGGATACATTTTCGTAATAAGAGAGTGGGTCTAGCTATATTCAATGGGTTTAATATTGCTTTGTTGGAGGAAATTTTTCATCAACATTATAAAATAATAGTTGTTGAGTTGATGAACTATTAAAAGCCAAAAGATCATGTCAACTATCTAATGAATTTGAAAAAAGTTCATTAAACAGTATGCAAAATGGAATCATCAAAAAATTTAATGTCATGATATGACTACAACCCTTTTTATTGCCACTTAATCATTAGAGACAATACTAAGCCAATTTTGCAAATGTTTTATTGTACTGCTTGAAGGATCTATGTTGATTACATAGAGAAAATTCACCATGTTATCACTTGGGAAATGAAGGAAGGCTTACACATCTAAAGTGCTAAAAGTAGATGTTGAGTAAATAATACTAAAAAGACGATATATTTTTGTCTAATTTTGATGTTAAATTCAATTATTAACATATTGCATCGTCATCATGAGCAAAATGATTTTATAGAGTAATTCATAAACATTCTATCTAAACTCAGCACTAGCTCACATACATATATTTATTTAGTAAACATAAATTTTTCAGAGAAAAGTAAGTATGCTTTTAACATCTTACACTAATAAGTTGAAGCCTAATAATTTTTTTTAGATTTTAGTGGGTGTTATATAACTAGATAATATGGTAATTTTTGAAATGATTCATTAAAGAACCCTCTTATTTATATAAGAGTCCTATATAAATGATAGCTAGCTCGTGACATCATCAAGCCTTTTCGGATAATGAAACAATGTCGTGTTCCTTTTTTCACATGCATTCCGAAAGCATGAATTACTTATGCATGTGACATGTCAATATCATCAGTTAAATCGTGAATAATCACCTAATTGATGGTGCATCATCGTCATTTGCAAAATTGCATAGATAAAATTGTTTAAAAGTAATGGACATATACGGGGCTATGAAAGGTTGAAACATGTCTCGTTAAAAAAAATAATGTGTTAGTAACTCGGCTAAATGAACAAAAACTATGGAAATTGCTTTAGCTATTGTGGTTTTATATACATATGATTTGCATATAACTTTATTTAAATGTACCAAATAAGAGGCGATAATTTGATGTTAAATCTCCAGGCAAAATTTTCGAGGGGATGTTCCGTCGCTTAAAGAACTGATATGAGATCGCGATAAGCTTCAATAAATTTCTCCTGCAAGATTTAACAAGGTCATTCAAAATGTTAGATCCCATCTTCACTCTGAGCTGACACACATATTATAGTTTAATAAGTAAACATACATGAGCTAATTAACAAGCTCATGAGCTATTTGTAAACATGAGCTTTTTTGACGACCCCTAGTTATATGGCCAAAATTCGAAGGATCATTCGCAACTCTTTATTTATATGCTTGTTTTTATAAGTTTATTTTATTGTGTATAAATTTTTATCGTTGCAAAGAAAATTTATGTGTGCACACCCGCATATGCACTCCTATTTGTGCTAATCATTAAGAGTTGAGAAAAATAAATTCTTTTAAAATTAATGTTAATAGGGAGTCCAATACTAATAAACAAATAAATTACAAACTAAGCTTGATTAGGAAATAATCAAATATCAATGAACATATATCAACGATAAAAATTGAATAATAATGAATTGGGCTCGACTTGAGCTTCATTTAGTCAAGTATGACAACTAACCGAGAACTCGGTCACAATTTATTGGTGGATACAATAAGCAAATGTCAGCATTAGACAATTAAGAGAATAGTCGTCTCATTTTGATCTCCAATAATGATTATGCGTTTAAATTCGAACCGTTGGAATCCCACGTAATAATTGACGTAACTTCAGCCAACTATGATAACTTCTTCCTCTGATTGTGATGTTTAGGGTTGTGTTTGTAGGATAAATATTTATCTATTAAAAGGATTATTTACATATATCAAACTAAAAATTCATGTTTAAATCTATTAATATCTGCCTCTGCCGTATCTTTTTAGTTAAAATCTATATTTTGGCTAAATTTATTTGAATGTTATTCTTGAAATCTAAATAGATTTCCCAATAATTGTATTAACCTATTAATGCTGCCCAACAACCATTGCTCATTTCAAATCGCACGACTATTGTGAGATAATCAGTCGCTCAATTGTGATTTTTTGATTGTTGTCAGTCGATCGTTACCATCTCACAAT